>JAYKTE010033302.1:0-15243 GCA_036873565.1 Xipholeptos notoides
ACTGTATAAACTGTCCCTTTAACATTTTAACCAATTGCTCAAAAAACCTTTTTTAACGAATATTTTTGATGAAATGTCTTATTTGAATTTGATTTAATATTGATTCCAAGAAAATTTAACATATTTTTGCAAAAAACTTGGCTTTCAAATTAGCATTTTTTTTTAAAATGAGCTGGATCCATTTGGAATAATTTGACATTAAATGATATATTTTACTTCTTTCAGTGGGTGATATTGTGTGTGCGTGTTCTTATAAAAAAATAAGAAATAGAACCAAGAAGCCGTAAACGTTCAGGTATATAACTTGTTTTTGGACTTTTAGTTTTTAGTTTCCTTTAAGACATTTTCATAATTGTTGTTGTTACGGAAATACTTTAGGAATATGAATATAAATAAAGTAAATGTACTTCCACATAATTAATAGTATCTCACATATAACACGTTTTATATACTATCAAATGTCACTGCTTTTTTATAAAAACCAAGTTAAACTAATATTACTTTTTATCTTTCGAAAATTTACAAGATTCTTTCCATTATAGAAATTCATGCTTTAACTTAGTGAATATATTATATATATAAAAAAAATACACATATCTTTTGAGTGTTTAGACTTGAACTGAAGTATATAAGACATTTTATATAGAATCGTTACTTTCATTTATAAACTCAGTTTGACATTCATAAACGATGAATGTTTTCTATTCTTGTCGAATACATTTGTTCCGTAATTTTTTCGACCAAGGGTTAAGAAAAAATACATTTTACACATTCATTATTATCACGTAAACAGATTTCTGAATCAGAAAAAATGCTTACTAAATGTTTTACCGAAAAAAAATTACCCACAGTTAAACCTTAAAAAGTAATAAACTAACTTGTTTTCTTAGAATATTTATGTTCTACTATTTTAGGCTAAAAATTATTAAATATATTTATTTTTATTATTTTTTATATTATATAATTATTCAGAAAAGTTTCATTAAAAATAATTTAAATTTTCCTTTTCAGTATTTTTAATTAGATTTTTTCTTGTTCCCTAACAATAATAAAATCGAATTAAAAACATTCAAAAGGAAGATTAAAATTATTTTTAATGAAACTTGACTGAATAATGATATTCTGCCTAAATATACGAAATTTATATTTTATTATATAATATATTATATTATATATTTTATTTTTTAATATTTTATTATTTCTATAGAAATGTGATTGACATTTCGATGTATTTTTTATATGTTAGTATAATAATTTCCAACTATTAAAAAGGGCAACGAAATGTGAATAATTTTTCATAAATATTTAGTCTAAAATAGCAAAAAATAAATATATTTAATAATTTTTAGCATAAATAGGCATTCTAAGAAAATAAGCTAGTTTCTTACTTTTTAAGGTTTAATTGTGGCTATTTTTTTTCTGTAAAACCTTTTGTAAACATTTTTTTCTGATTCAGAAATGTTTTTCAATGAGAATTTCTTCCTTTTTAAGATTTTATAAAATTATTATATTTTCCTCTCAGCAAAAACTAACTGATGTATTTGAAAAGCAAAACATATTTATAGTTACATGGTTCTACTACAATCTTCGACTAATTAAGTCTGGAATTTTGCTGAAAACTGATGAAAATCAAAATCTTTATTAAAATGATTATTATAATAAAATGTATTTCGACAAATACGAGTATAAATTTTATAATAAAATTAATATTTAAGAATTATATACTACCAAATTCATTCGAATCGTAAATTTAGAAGAAATATAATGGTATGATAATAATTTCTAATTTTGAAATTCCAAACTTGACGATTATAAATTCATCAAAGTTGGCATAAGTGTACCAAACCGACCTTAAGGCGAAATGTTTTTCGGAATCTTCGAGTTGAGGCTTGATAAATTGTACATCGAATATTCAGATTATTTTCCTCATTTATATTATAATTATCTTTATACTTTTAAATTGTGTGTCAATAGAAAGATTTGTAGTAATAAATAATTTGCGGTGATTGGATTTAAGTGTTGTAGAAAATTATTTTTAAGCAACAAATCCATTTTTTGTACGAAGTCCTCCCAACCAATCTCTTAATCTAGAAATTCTAGTTTTCCTGGCATTTTTAGGAGTAAACTAAAATTTGCACACTCAACATTTCCCGCTTTTCTAGAGACATATCAAAATGATTTCTAAATACCGTTCCTTAGTTATTATAATATTTGATCGATGATTTTAATTAATCTTTAGTTTTATCGAGTTTTCTTAAAATAAAAAACGAAATGATTGTACGAAAGGCTTTATATGAACATTGTGTTTATATATGAGATTAAAAAAAATATTGTGACATTCAATTTTGTTTAAACTTTACTACTAGACATAAAATTAATGGCGAATTATCATAATGATAAAGATAAAAACAACAACAATAATAATTGTAATAATAATAATAATATTAGTAAAAAATTATTAATAATCAAAGTATTAACTCTCTAAATATGACAATAAAGAAACAACTAGATTAAGTTTATCTTTTTTTTAATTACAGTTTGAAAATGGGCTGGCGTGATCGATTTAAAAAAATCATGTGTAAGAGAGAAAAGAATGTGTCTGAAAACGTGGCGAAAGAGAACGATCATGAGAATGAAAGTTGTCCTCTGCCAAAAGAAAATAAGACATTGAAAAATGTTTTGTCTTTTTTTAGCCGTCGCACTACTAGTAAAATACACAGGCCTAAGTTTAAGCCAAAGTCTCAAAAGAAACAAAATAGAATAAAGTCATTCTGGAACATTAAGACAAAGACTATAAGAGACATAGTTGCCTCTTCGCAAACTGAACTTAACAAATTGTTCAGGAATTGTGGAACCATTGTCTGTTCTGTGTTTGGTATACATCGTAAAGTCAAAATTGCCAGTGCAGACAACAGTGGGCCCAATATTAGCCGACAGTTTGTTGATAAGCAACAAAAACATCCGTCTCTAAAGATTATTCATTCAAATATAAAAAGTGGCAAAAATAAAGCACACACTACTGTCACGTCATTGCGTAAGCAAAAACTCAAAAGGATTCCCATGCTCTTGAGGCAGACACGTAAGACTAAATCTTGTGGCACCAGCACACGTATAAGGGCATTTATCGAATGCCCTAATACTGAAATAGAGCAAATGGAAATGAATCTCCATACGGTGTCTAATTCTGAATCTAGTAATTCCGAACTATCAAATAAAATCAAAACCATTCCAGAAAATGCTTTACAGGACGTTCTTCCTTGCTGTAGCACCAGTATTGACAACGTTCCCCCGCAAAAAGAGCAATTCAAAGTCAAAATTGCTAGTGCTAAACGGAGTGGGACCAAATGTAGTCAACAGCTTATTGATAAGCAACTGGCACATCAGTCTGTAAAGTCTGTTTGTTCAAAGAATAAAAGTGGGAAAAATAAAGCTCACGCTATTAACACGCCATTGCGTAAGCGAAAACAGAAAAGGACTCGCTCGTCCTTGAGGCAGAGACGCAAAACTAAATCTTGTGACACACCCACATCTGTAAAAGCATTAAAGAACTGTAAAGAACTATCAAATAAAAATAAAACCATTCCAGACGTTCTTCCCTGCTGTAGCACCAGCATCGACAACGTTCAGGCGCAAAAACGACACATTAATACCGACAAGGTTTTCAAAACTGATACATGGGTGAAACCGGTTTCATCATGGGTTAACTATGATACTAAAAAGTATGATGGAATCTCCATTGATTCTTCCTTTACTCAAATTGTCATTGCCGAAGTACATGCAAGTGATACTCCTTATGATAGCTCAATACCTATCACAGAGCAACATATAAATGATGTGTGTACAGCTACGACAAGAACTATCATAGAAGTAGCCCCTATAAATCCACCGGCTAAAAATAATATAAATTTAAAACACTGTCATAAGTGGTATAAACCTGAAGATGTGGAAATACAAGTTCTTTCCAGTGAATACATTTTCATGATTAACCTTCGAAAATTTGTTTCCAAACAATACGCCCGCATATTAAGACTAATCGAACAAGAGCTTCATTAAATCAGAGCCAAATATCCTCCGTGATATACAATTTTTATTGAGAGGACTAAAAACATATATTCATCCACTATTTGCAAGTGGAATGTGATATATAGAGTCCATAAAGTGCCTAATTACCCACTCTTTTATGACCATTGTTGATATATTTAATGTCCCATTCATGGGAATATATTTCAAAAAAATTGAAAAAACCTGACCTGATTCATGATTTACAGGTTGTCTAGTAAAATTCAAACATAAATTAAACCCCAATTAATTAAGTACACTAATCCTTAAAAAAAAGGATTCTTAAAATCATTTTATCCGATTTATAATAGTCGACAACTGACGGTCAATGCATGTTGCAAAGTCGAATAGGGTTAGTTGAATAATAATTATAGGGCCAATTCAACTATATACAGGGCGAGTCCGTGGTGTAAACGATAAACTATCAGACTTTAATTGTGATGCATGATTTAAAACACTATATTTACATAACGTTATAATTTGCAATAATTATTTTGGTAGAAGGATGAATCTCCTTAACCTCTTCAGGACCGTCATAAATAGTTAAACAAATATCATTTAAAACAGTGTATTGACAAATTAAATTTGTTTGTTTAAAAACTTTTTCCCACCATAAAATGACCAAAAAGGTCAATATGCTGTCAAACTAAAATCTTAACCATACCAAACAAAAACAAATCCATGCTTATCTAATTGTTGAAAATTATGTAATATTGCTACAAAGGAAATTGGTTATGTTTTGTTTGGCATTGTTTTTTTGTTTTTTTTTATAAGTTTCTGTAATCCCCAAAAAGTATTTTGAAAGCATTTTCCTATTGTACTTTTTATTCTACATAGTACAATAGCTGCACACTATATTTTCGGGAATTGAATATTAATTTGAAACCCCTATATATACAGTGGACATCGGCGCTTTATTATAGAAAACATTATTATAGTACAATGTTTACGTTCATAAATCGCTCAATTCGATAGAATTAAATTTTGTTGACTATTTATGCAGTGTTTTTTTTTTATTATAAACATGATGTAACTGAAATTTAGCAGAATATTTTAGGCACAAACATTTTTTTTTATCAATCTCATGAAAAACTCACAACGCAAAGGAACATTCCTTATGAACTTTGTAAATATTGATTTGCTGTTGATCTTTAAAGTTTCTATCTTGTTGAAATATTAATTTATTTTTTAATTTGGTTTTACAAATAATTTTTTCTTGAATAAAATATATTTCACTTTTAATCGATCTTGTTTATTGTTATTTTTTAATTTGTTTTTGTTTGCATTTATTCTTTGATTTCAACATAATTACTTTTTGGTTCTAAAGAAAGTAACAGCTAATTATTTGGGGTTGAAATATTTTTTTAGCTATCGGTTTTTCTTAGGAGTCGTTAAATTAGAAATATACTCTTGGCCTTCCTATACAGTTTCAAAATCCAATATTGACTGGAAAGATTTTAGTTTTTTGGGGGGTATTTAAGTAAGGTTAAAATATAATTTTCTAACTAAATTTGGAATATATTTTAAACACATTATTTCCCAGAATCAATGACTAACCTTTGATCCATACCAATGTACCAGATTGTTCAGAAGGTTTTTGGATAACCAAGTCTAGACCATATTGTCACAGAAATAATGATTTTACCAATAATCACTTGTAAACAGTTTGGGATTGCTAAATTTTGAAAGAAATAATAAATGTTTTCCCGTGAATTAAATATAAATTTTAAGTTAAAATAAATGATTTCTTGGATGAAAAATATAACTAAAAACATTTTTTAGTTAATAGATATTGGAAAAAGGTAAAATTTTAAATTTGGGTGAATAATCAAACTTTAAATTTTACTCGAAATATTGGTTAAAAAATAAAACTGAATAACCTTTATACCAAATTTCAAATCTGCAGCCCGGACATTGGCTCGGGAGATTGGTAGAGACTAATTGTTTGCATGTAGACACATACGCATATGTAGATTTATATATGTATATATGCATATATGTATATGTATATATACATAAACCAGAAGTATATACACCAGAAGTATTTACCAGCTTTACCAGAGTACCAGGCACTTGGCTGAGGTGTTTGGTAGATATTGGTTGCTTCTATATACGCACCCACATTTACAGTTTTATGGATATAAAGTGTTTTACTGTAAATAAAAAAAAATTAAATATTTTCATATTTTCGTATTGAAAACTAGTATAAAAACAAATTAATATTTTCATTTTTTTTTATCTTATACATCAGGGTAATTACTTTATAAATAGATCGCTTCACTAAAACATTTACTGATAAGCTAGGAAAATAGGAATTCGTTTTTAAATATCTAATTCAGTTTTACCTTCCCACTAAATCCCTAAAATACACCGAAAAATGGCTAAGGATGAAGTGAAGATTTCTGTGAAAATTGTATATTTATAATAGGATTTTTTTTTAAACCATAATATTTAATGTTTAAATGTTGAATTTTTTTAAAAACATTAAATGTTATTCGGCTAAAAATATTTTGTATTTTACATTGGTCGTAGGCTGCTTGAGGTAAGTGTAATCTGGCTAAAATTTTAGAATTAAAATATTGACCACTGACAAGTATTTTCTTCCACTAAAGATATATTAAAAATAATCTAAGGTCAGAATACCCTTTTATGTTCAAGTATTTAAACCTGAAATTGGATAAGGAATTTGGTAAAAACTGATTGTTTGTGTGCACATAAATAGGCTATTTCACTTTTATAGGTATATGGATATTGATAAGTATCGATGATAATATGCTTGATTTGTTGACATTTTCAAAACAATTGGTTGACACCAAAAGGTTTAAATAGATTTGACTAAATAAAGCAAATATAAAGGGAGGTGATATTTTTCTACAATAATTATTGAGATGATAATTTTATTTGTGGCACCGTCCGTACTCACTATTAAATTGTATTTTAGATTATTAACATTTTTTATGTACTCGTAACATCATCAATTCCCTCTAGAAAGGGTATTTGGCTAAGAGGAAAAAGAAATGTTAGAAGCTATAAATGATAGAATAGATTAAACCCGTTAAACTTGCATAAGCTCACCTTGTATGAATGTGGCTATTAAGTTCTCAAAACTAATGACTGTTGTAATATTATGTGGCTACCAAACGTTGTAATGATATTTCTGGTCTCGATTAGAATAGGGTCGAGATCTCTCACTTACGACATTAAAATTGAATACATAATTCATATTAATGCGCTCTGTCCAAACAAATCAATTTTAAATCTCCATCTTAGGAACAGACACACAAGCATAGACACATATACGTTGGCATTCAAACTAACACACAGACACACACAAATATAGGTCTACTCATACACTAACATGCAAATTTAAACATACACATACCATACATATCTATACATACATACGCACACACAAACATACATACAGATTTACACCCCATTTGTTTATAATTTTTCATCTCAATTACCCAAATTTCACTCTGAAATTTACTTACATGAAAACCTATTGAGCTTTTCCGAGTTTTTGAATATAAAAACATAAATTGAGTTTATTTTAAACAGTTAGGTATTGCAAAAGTTGTTTACAAAGGAATTTTAATCTACTAAACATTTTACATACAGTAATTGCTCGTTTTACAGGAGAGATACTTTCACCGAAATATTACTGGTAAGCAAAATTGGTGAAAGTCGAACTAGTTAGGTTCCAGCTCAGTACTGATATACTTTAACTAAATCTCGTATATTTAGAAAAAAATAATCGCACGTTTATATGGAGCACGTGGCATTTTTGTCATAAAAAATGGCACCTGATAAAAGTAAATAGAATAATTTTTTGTTAAATAATAATTATCTTAAATAATTAATTGTTTTTGAATAAATAAGATACGATGAAAATATATTTTACAATTATTACGGGAATTCTAACTATCCTAAGTGTGATTTTATTTTATCGTATGTTGAAAAAATCATAATTGTTTTTATTAGTGAACTGATTTAAACGGTTTGCCTTTTGTATTTCTACATAGAACCCTTACCAAGTGTCGTCTTGTTTTGTCTCTATTTTGTCGCTCTCAATTTTAGGACATTTGATTGTATGCCTATGCTAGGAGCAAACTATTTCATTTGAGGTCTCTGTTTAAAGAAAGAGACGACCCTTTTCAGTTATCGCTTACAAAACGACGTGTCAGTAGTGTGTGCTTTATTTTTCTTTCTTATAATCTTTGAACCAGACATTACAGACTGCTGTAATTGGCTACTTTTGGGCCCACTGAAGGCTGCATCGGGAACTGTAGGATGGACACCAAAGACAGAGCAGACAATAGTATCCCAATTCCTGAATAGTTTGTTAATTTCAGTTTTTGAAGAGGACATTTTATCAGTTATAGTCTTAATACTCCGGAGTGACTTTATTCTATTTTGTTTCCTTTAAGTCTTTGACTTAAACTTAAGCCTGTCTGATGCATATAAAATACGACGGCTAAAAGAAAGCAAACATTTTTCAATGTTTTATTTTTTGGCGGAGGACGACATACATTATTGTGATCGTTCGCTTTTACCCTTTTTTAGACACATTTCTGTCTGTCTTTCGAAGGTTACTTTTGTATCATGCAAATAATTTTTCTAACTGTAAATTAAAAAAAAGAAAATGGCCGTCTATTTACTTCATTATTACATCATATTATCTGATTTTGTTCAGATCTTACATCTATTGCTAAGTGTTTGTGACTATTTGTCTTCGCTGAAGTCAGAGTGACAGGAAAACTCCTCGTTTGCTCCCGTAAAGTCTGCTTCATTCCAGCCTGAAAGTGTATTTGGTTTCCATCTTTCTTCATCCCCTTCTCGGCATTAAATAACTTCAAAAATTTGATATGCCGTAAAATGAAATGAACAGATGAACTAATGATGTGTACAAATTCAGATGTATTTGGTACCATTCTTCTCAAGGTCTTGATAATTGTTGCTGTTCATTTCTCAATTGGCATTTTCATACACCGCCATCAATTCTCAATAGGATCCAAATGTGGACACTTATTGCCTTTTTAAGTCATCAACTTTATTTTCAGCAAGCCATTTCCTTGAAGATTTAGAGTTATAATTAGGATCGTTATCCTTATTATATTTGTCGTGCATAAAAAGATACCAACAGTGAGGTAGCCGTCTTTAGTAGTAAAGATGAAAACCTAATGGATTAACAATAATAAGTTTGTTGCACTAAAGTATCAAGAGAGAGCCAACACAATAATCAAGAAGAGAAATAGAGAGTAAGTACTTCCATACTTCGTCTTAGGGCATCTTCTGCTAGTCTGTCATAGTCTTCTGCGTGAATAGTATTAATTATGGTGGCTCCCGCTAGGGGTGCCATGTTCTTTGATTTCAACCGTAATAATACTATCACTACTACTACTATTACTACTACTACGACTACTATTATTAACACTACCACTACCACTAATAATAATAATAATAATAATTATTATTATTATTGTCATTATTATTATAATTATAATCATCATCTTCGTGAAATTGTTATTGAAGTTTTAGTCGTACAACAAAAGGCCGCCACTAAAACACTCCCCATATAATGTTGTAATAGGATGACCGCTTAACACATTTCTTCAAATCATTAACTGACCGAAAAAAATGCCCCTTTTAACGTATTAGTTACCATCACCTTCAAAGTCTCGTTCAAAAACTAACCAACCATTCATATTGCTAATTTCCAACTCAAATTCTGTTGTGGGTAAGGCATAGACATTCTGTCAAAACAAGACGAAAAGTAGGGGAAAAAATTACCAACAACAAAAAAAAAAAGGAAAGAAAAACAATATGGCTACATTTAACAGGATTATGTTCCTTTCTTTTTGTGTCTTGTTTTTTTAAATTTATATCGTTATTTTATCTGTAAGATTCTTCCAGAAGTTTTCTTCTTTTAATTTACTTTTAAACGTTTGAGAAATATTTACTTAAATAGAATGTGGAAACTGGATAATTTGTCGACTTTCCTCGCAGATGAATGAATAAGTGAGCCGGTTCGTTTTTCCTTCCCTCCATCATTTAAGCTTCATCTCTAACAGAAGTGTAAAAAACAAAACAAAAAAACACTTACACATATTACAAGGTGTTTCGTGATTGTTGAAACAAAAATAATTCAGAAAATTCATCGAATTTTACCTATTTCACATTTCTATTTCTCATATACAATTAAAATACACACACTCATTTACTCACACACACAAACACACACAAACACACATACACACACACACACACACACATATATATATATATATATACATATACATATATATATATATATACACATATATATGTGGCCTGTCTAAATATATACCGACCTTAGGACAGAAATATATTTCAAATACCTGACAGCGTTTGGACCCTCATCCACCTTCAAAGTAGGCGACTTGCACTTGCGCACCCTTAGCCAATCGATTTTTCCATTGCTGGAAACATCACTGGAAATCTTCTTTTGGAATGGTGTTCTTCTCCGCTGTCACGTTCTGCATTATCTCTTCTCTCTACTCTCAAAACAGGATCCTTTCAGTGGCGTCTTCAATTTTGGAATTTTTCAAATTGTTTCGCTTTGAAAATCACCAAGTTTTCACTTGAACACCTGACATGTGACGATGTTGGTGTGCCAAATGAGATTTTTTTTACTCCCTTTGCATAAGGAGAGTCAGATTTCTTATAATGGTAGGTATAAGGACTGGAAGCAATAGGGTATGAACTCGAGGAAATGTGGCAGCATACAGTCATTGGCTGGGATGGGGGAGAAGACTGATGGAGCATCAAGGGTAGTCTTGCTGTCACTTTGACTCCAGTGAAGGTCACTTTCTCTGACAACGTATAAATGCCGAGTGTAACCATTGTTAGAATCTATTACTAATACTACTACTAATAATAATAATAACAACGTAATAACAATATATTAATTGACATTATCACCTGATTCAATGTGAAGGGTTTGTAAATTAGGAAACACTGGATTCGAAGTAATTCGTATTCACCTCTTCCTCTCGGTGTCCTTGCTACTTTTGAGTTGGAAGAGACAGCGATAGAGAAAAGGGCCTTAACAAAAGAATGCTTTAGGCATACTATTGCAAATTGTAGCTATCTCCTTTGGCCAAAACGACTCTTTTTTTTTCTAGCCTCAATGGCAACAATGTTAAGATCTGATGCTCACTAACAATAAGAGATGTCTACCAATAGAACCGTCGTTAATGTCGAGATACCACAGCAATGACTAATAAATGGGAGATATGATTGTGTTAGGTGGCTAATTTGAGCAGGCTCCTTTACACGGCCGCTGGCGCCGAGAAGAATCAAATTGGAGAGAGTATCTATAGAGGGTCAGGCTAGAAAGAAGTGATTCTATAATTAACGATGGTTCCATTGAATTCGGGAATTTTTGCCTAGAAAACAGTCAAAACTGTCAATTTAGTCAAGAGTCTGTAAGGGACCCCGGATAGACCTGCATTTTATGAAAGCGTTAATATAAGAATATCTAATCCAGTGTTTACATTACATCTAGTAACTTATTAATCAACTATTATCAGGTTTAAGAAACGAGAATTTCAGACTGTGTTTTCACAGGAAGAAATCATTTTAATGATATCTAAAATAGTCGGTGAATTGAAAAAAGATGAATATAAGATGATAATATTTTTTTATGCAACATTACCAACCAAAATTTTGTGGAATTGATTAAACTGAAAGTCTAGGTTACGGAAGGAAAAAAAGTAGGGTGACATAGACTATTGGACCCCAAGTATGACGTTCAAAGAAGTATTGGAATGACTTTTTTTTTTTTTTCTTCCACTCTAATGTATGTCACATAATGAGAAAATGTTGAGTGATATAGACAATTCAGTCCACGGGCTTTATATGGAATTTTTGCTTATTAAACCCTAAATATAACTAGTGTTATTACATGACGTTATTAAAAAGAAAAGTAGAGAACTATAGAAACATTGAACTCATATTTGTATTGCTCTATTGTAATATGGCGCAAAGTTTGAGAAACTCTTCATATTGGGTTGTTGGGTGCTACGTCTAGGCCATTTTGTCGCCGACAAAAAAACAACAACTTTTAATAAAAGTGTCAGGGGTATTCTTGTGAAAATATTGTGAATAAAATCACAAGAAGATATTCTTAAATTTTTCCCAAGTAAAATTTAGTAGCATTAATTCATTATTTCAATCTAAATCTATAATTAGGGTATGGAAATTTCAGCTAGTTTTATCTTAAAATCTGACCAATTACTATTCAGTTTTTTATTCAGCTCAACAATATTTACTGCATCGATGATGTTTTATTAAAAGTTGAGTTGTTAAAATTACATTTTCACAAATGTGCAACAACTGCGTTTGCAGAACAATAGTATTCTGATCAGGATGAAGATATTGTATTTTTTTTTGTCTATTTTTGTTATCCCACCTAAGTGTAGGTCACAGAATAAGAAAAATCTAGAGTGATAAATACCTTTGGGTCCACGGCCTAGCTAAAAGTTTAAACTGTATTAAAAATTGTTATTTTCAAATGAAAAAAAAAACAATAAAAAAGAATGAATCAATTACTGATTTTTTGTTAATTATTTTATAAATCAACTATTTTTGTATACATGTGTGCTGGGTTAGTGATTAGTGGCTCGGGCTCTGGAATGGCAGTACGTGAGTTGAAACTCATGTTTACATCTGAAATAAACTCCATTTCTTTCTATCGCTTTTAAATCTGTGACCTACACTTAGGCAGGAAAATATAAATAGGCAGACTAATGCCAATAATCCCTTTTAGATCACACTATCTTCCCCGGGCACAGATGCCCGTTGTAAAGAATTTGATTATAAAAATACAATCTTCGATAAAATTATCCTTGATGTGAGTAAATACTGTCCCAGTAATAATAATGTAATTGATCAGTTCTCAAATTTTAGAATCCATTTAGTGGATTAAGTTTAAAATAATTAATTAATTAATTAATTAATGGAACCCAAATTTATTTCATGCCCACCGCACTCAAATCTTTAAATATCATATTTTATTAGTGAAAACAGAACAGAATAGGGACTGTAAAAGTTTATTTTCTATATTATAGGAACTGAGAAATAATGAATCTTGAATTCCTAAAAAGCATGTTGAGTTTAATAAATAATGTGATACTATAATTCTACGCACATAATAAAACACATATTAAATAGACCATTAATTGTCACTTAAATAACCGTTCATAAATCTATGCCAGAAGATAAAAATATAGACGTCAATTTTATGGTTGAATTCTGGTTCAACATCCAGCAAATCCCATTTGTTTCATTTTGATTCAATAAAAAGTAAGACGTGATTTATTTATCCCATGGGATAATTTGTTCTTCTTTTACGCTTATTGAACTCTGGCCTTGTGTAAAAAAAAAAAAAAATGAAAAAGAAAAAGAATGGGGACATATTTGGAATGCCTAATCGCTCTTTCAGGATAATTTCAAAACTAGATCCCAGTGACGTAAGCACACAGTTACTCACATAAAAAAACGTTGTCGAATTTAAATGAAAATTAGATTAGATTTTTCGATAAGCTTAACTCAATCATCTATTTCGTTATTGAAGCTGAGATTTTAATAAATCTTCAATTAAGCTAGAGAGAGTTCTTTCCTTTTTTTGATTTTTCAGACAACTCCCTGAATAAAAAATGAATAGTTTGCTTAAAGCATTGTGTAATGCTAAGAAAAATATTGATTGAAAAAGCTTAAACGATGCTTATGTGTGTGTAATTGTTTGTGTTAGTATTCACAGAAACACACACACACACTCACACTTACACACACATACACTCACACGCACAAACACATATATATAGATATATATGGGTGTGTGAGTGTGTGTGTTATAGAAGATTAACCCCCATGACATGTCCAAAATGTGTGGGTTGTCTGTACATATAATTAATGTGGTGTACACTTGTACAACACGTACAACACACTCATTTTCAAAAAGAAAAATAATCCTTTCCGGATAAAAAGAGGCATTACTTTTGGAACGGCACTGGTAAACTAATTGATCGATTCAATTTTCTTCAACCCCCTCTGAAAAAAAATTATTGTCATTAAGTACCTGTTGTAATTGTTGATATATTAGACAAATTTTAAGCTTATACTATTTTAAACCTCTTTGATTCTTTTATTGATGTAAAAGAAGAAAAAAAAAACAAGAACCAAACTCTACACCTTAAGATTGCCTTCAATGTTTTGGTTTTAATACTCTGATGCTTTATCGACTGAGATATGTGGGCTGTAGCTGAGTAAAATATTATTTTTGCAATAGTCTACAAAAAAGAATTATTTGAAGTTTCTGAAGATGGAATTAATGAGTTGACTTTTAAAAGAATGTATATATCTATCATAATTATGACTAATATGTATTATTTATTTAATTTTCTCATTTTCTTATTTGTAAGTAACGTGTCAAGCACTGAAGAAAGTTTTTTCTAAGCTTTTTTAACCATTCAAATGTTATTGTTTGTATTCATTATTCTTATTTTATTCTTTAATATAAATTTACTACGGTTTTTTATCATTATCTTATTAATATTTTATGCCGCCATTTTACATCATAGGCATGCTAGTTCAGATTATAGTTTTTAAATAAAATATCCTCTCTTATACTTTTATGTTTAAACCTGAATCTGGTTTTAAATGCTAGCTTCGAGCTCTCTTAATAATGATACACTGAGTTGTAAAACAAATTCTGAAGATTTTACCCAACATGGAAAACGAAAATGATATGTAATTTGAAAATCGTAAAATACATTTTCAGTTACCTCAGAAAATTTAAATAACAGTTATCTTTTTTGTTTTCAATTTTTAGTTATTTTCCTATTATATTATATTTTTGTTTTACTTTCATATTTAACTCGAAAACGTTTTGAATATGATTTAAAATTCTCAAGGAATTAAAAGTTAGGTCATAAACGATAGGAAAATTGCATGTGATTTAAAACATTTTAAAACTAGTTTTTATTCTAGATTTAAAATAAATAAATAAAAGTTAAATCTCCATTCGTTTTATTGTTTTACTTAATGCTAGTAATTTTGGTTCCATTCAACAATTTTTGATTATTAACCATTGAATAAATGATATTTGTATACAATCTACTATATATAAATATATACATA
>JAYKTE010033413.1:0-34253 GCA_036873565.1 Xipholeptos notoides
TATATATATATATATATATATATAGTTGTTTTACTCCTCAAAACCTGTTGGTTTCAGTTTAGTTTTTGTATTTTCTCGTTTATCGACATTTGATTTTCTTCAGTCTTGCCTATTGTTCTATTATTCTCGTGTGTACATCTTCTTCATTTATTTTTCTATTGTGTTGTTTTTTATTTTTCTATTTTCGATATAACGCTGTTTTCTATTTTCCCCTTTTTTTCTTATATTTTCTACAACAAACAAAAACCGTTGTAATATTTTTAATCTGCTTAGATTTTTTAGTGCAGATATAACACTTTATTATTTTTTAAACTCGAGCCCTTTTAACAATAGTTACTAGGTACTAACAAAATACCTAAAAGAAAATTGCGTAAAAAGTAACTTACGATTAGAGAGGTTTAAGAATTAAAGGGAGGTAGATCGATATAGGGAGAGGGACAGTTAAGTGTGTTCTGAGTAAGTTTTTTTTGTGTGTGTTTTTATGGCATATCAACCATTTTAGGTAATTTAATGCCGAGAAAAATCATTTTTGGTAAACGTTAGTTATGGTACACAGTTTTTTTAATGGCACAAATTACACTATTTGACCCATAGCTGGAGGGAATGTGGGCATTCATACTTTTCCCATCAGTATTAGTACGAATATGAACGCAAACGGAGCAACTGGGATTCGAACTCGAGTAAGTTCTTTGACGTTGGTAAATTTCTGCGGGGCTTCTTATTTATAGGCAGTGTCGTCTCCTGAAAAATCACAAGCAATGGGCGTAATTTTTTGAAAAAATTGTGTAGAAAAATCATTCATTTCTCAGTAATTTTTACCAAGAGAAACTTGGTTGCATTTATTAATTGGTTATTTCTATCTTAAACCACAAATTAGATATTGGGATTTTGGCTAGTTTTGTACCAATATCATACTAATTACATATCTATTGATTGTTCATTGTCACAATATTTACTGCCATCGGGAATGGTTTCATTAATCTTGTGCCGTTATTATTAAATAACCCCAAATGTGCAGTATCTGCATCTGTAAAATATTATAAGATTAAAGGAAATTATTTAGGATTCGTTTTCCTTTTTCTGCCACCCTGAGTATAGGTCCCTGAATGAAAAATCTAGCGTGGTGGGGACTTTTGGTTTCATACCCCATTAAAATTGTATAAAAGGATTCCAAACTGTATAAAATTGTTTTTATGCTATCTTTTCAATGAAAAATACACTTTTATTAGCTTTTAAAAATGATGGATGATATTTTTTAAAGGAATGTGCATAAGATGATGAGAAAATGTGCCCTAACTATTCTCCAGTGAAATTTAGTTGAATAAATTAATTCGTCATTTAAATATTAATCTACAACTTCGATGCTGAAATCTTGGCTAGCTTTGTCTCCAAGTTCGACCACTTACAATTCCTCTTTTTAATTACTTCGACATATTCTCACTTCATCTATGATGGTTTTATTATAGATTGTGTTGTTAAATTTGAATTCTCACAAATGTAAATCTGCATTTGGAAAACTAGTATGATGTTCAGGGGACTATTGGCATTTGGTTTCCCTTGTTTTTCTTCCAACTTCAGTTACAGAATAAAAAGATTGTTGGGCCCACAGCCTATTCTAAGAGATATTATTGATACTTGTTGATTTTTTGTATTTGATGTATGTTTCCCTTCGTATGAAGAAATGGAACTTATGCTATTTGTCCTTCAGTCCGGTGAGCTACAATATTGTGCAGTCTTTTATTGTTTATTTGCTTATATCTCGAGAAGAAAACCTTGTTTCCCCTTCGTTTGCTTTAAGGAAACTGTATATGCTATTCTTGTTCAGACCTACTCAGCAAAATTCATACGATTGAAAGCACGTTGATAAATTGTATACAAATAAAGGCAAATCGCTTTCTCAAGCGCAAAGTCCTGTTGCAATCATTGCATTGTAAATAGTTATAATGTAGAAAATCGAAGAGTTTTTAATGTGAATAATTCGTCGTTTTCTATAAGAGTAACTTTGTAGTACAATTCAAATGGCAGCAACATTGGATATTGTGACACATCAAAAACTTTTCATGTTGAGTTGTTATATATATATACACACACAAATAGAATACACTAGAAGTATTTGCCTGGGCATCGGTTACATGCAACTAGGATATTTAAGGAAGCCTATTATATAGGAAAGCTGTACCGTACATACATATTTCAGTGGTCTGAATGAATTGATGCTTGCTTTTGCGTTGATTTGATTTTTGTGATTCCCAATGTGGACCCCTTAGCAGCCATTTACCCTACTCAAAAGCAATTCGTGTTCACCCTGTTCAAATACCCAAATATCAAATTTCAAGTGCTTAGACCAGAAATTTGCAGAGTAGTTTGGTAGAGAATTAAAATGTCCAATATATCAACTTTTACCTTTTACAAGCTAAATTTTCAACTCAAAACTGATTAAAAAGCTTTTCCAGGTCTGAATACTACTTATTTTGCAAATTTCATTTTGTACCCTGAAAATTGACCGAGGTGTTTCTAGAGATAGATTGTACACACACATATTTTCGCTTATATATACATATATATATGAAGATATGTTTCTGTATGTGTGTAAATGCCATTGAAATTATTTCTGTTTTTTTTTTAATTTAAAAAATTTCCATATTTTGCTGATACATACAAATATAGGACAAAACATTAATATTTTCCTTACATCTTCTTTTATTTTCGAATAAGAACCTTTCTTTTAGTGTTTAGTGTTTTATGTAGTCTCCCAGTCTTCCGAACGTTTTCGGTCCTTGTTGACCATGTATGGGGTGGTTCTTTAGCATTTTCGTTAAAAAAAATAAAACCAAGAGAAAATACTCACATAATAAATAAACTCAGGTACACAAGTTGTAAGTAGGTATTTTTTTCCGGATTAGAACCAAATCGAATTTGTTTCGCAGGTCCAAATACCTTATATAGTGCGTTTTCTCGACACACCGCCAGATGGCCCCTCGATAAACCGCCTATATGATCTGCTTATTGATACCCCCATGTATTTGAGATTTAGATGTTATTTCTCTAGTATTTTATTTTTAAATTAAACGTCTTATGTGTGTGTGCAGTCGACTTAATTATCTATGCAGATTGAGCCGGCTCAATTTCAGAACGCACACGATTCAGTGGCGAGTTCCCTGGGAATTTGAATAAACAAACGGTCCCTATAAAATTAGTTTTCTTGTCTGGTTACAAGACAGCCTATTATGTTTTTTTTATAAATTTACCATCATTTTATGCTTCATTTTTTACTGTATGAGCTATCATTCTGATAGATATTTGAAACCAACATTTGGATTCGGTTGCTCCTGCGGTTGCCACTGACCTACACACTTTTCCTTCTTGACTGAATTATACTTAAACCATAACAGTCAACAGTTTTTCTGATAAAAATATTTCGTATAGCTAATTTTTTATGTCTATTATATATCATAATTAACGCTGATTTGACTAGATATATCTAGTCTTTCTCCTCAAAATACTGTTTAGATACAGAGGTAATGAAAGGGCGAAAACCTCAAAAGCAAAGGAAATCTAAAATAAAGATTTGTAGCTCTACAACCCGATGTTTTTAATATCTGTTCAAGTCATCCTCCTCAAGAATGTCTATATTATTTTTTACTACTAGACATGTGGTAAAAGAGTGATAATTCTTTCTTTTTCGGAAATACTTGGACAAGATGTATCCAACATGGCACACGAGAATGTTATAGATGATAAGAAGAACGAACAATTGATACATTCGTATCTATGACCCAAGATATGAACAGATATAATTTCAAAGTCCCAGAATTGATAGTTAAATGAGGCTATTTGACAAGTCAAAGCAAAAAAGAAGGAAAAAAACATTAAGAGTAGAAAAAAGAAATTACTGAGAAGAAAAGTTATCTTAAGAACGCAGAATTCTTTATTTTTATTTGTAAAACCTGCTGTTAGTTTTTTTAGGTTCATGTAACTATTTGAGTACTTGTTAGTAATGGAAATAGTGTCTTTTATTCATTATAACTTTTTTATTTTGATTGTAGTTTTCTTCTTTGTATTTTAATCAGGTTTCTTCTGCGTTTGCATTTGTTACCCTCATTTGCTTACAAAGCAAAAAATAAAAAATAAAACGTAACATAGGATTTTCTTTAGAGTTTTTTTTCTAATTCCGTAGTCGTGTGAGGTCTTCTCTTCTGATGTTACCAGTAAAGAAAATGAGTTTTTTCCCTCTATGTTTTTGTCTTTTCTTCAACTCTCTATGGTTACGTAGCCCATTAAAGAATCTACGAAATAAAAAAAATACTGAAAACCTTTAAGTTCTTGAACTTATATATTATAACAGTACCGTAAATTATGTTCGTAAAGCTGTAAATGCTCCTGTGACAATTAAAATTGTAATACATGATATGCAGTTAGCCATTGTGCTATTCAAATTTTGGTGGTCTGAATCCTTGAGCTGTTCTATTTTCGATGGTCTGCATCCTTTGATGTTCGCTTTTGAGTGTTTCTTTTTTTTAATTCCAAGTTTTGACATCTTAGCAGCTATTTTCCAACTCAAAACCAATTACAGAATGTTTCCCAGTTCAGAGGTGCTCATATATAAAATATTAAGTCGTTAGACCAAAAGTTGGCAGTGTAGTTTTATGGAGACTTTTCCATACACACACATTCTCACTTTTACAGATATACAGATATGACGTTGTTTGTCCGATGAATGGTTTATAGCAAACTACTTCGTAATTTTGGGCCTCGAGACTTGAACTTTAATACATTGTTGCAGTTTTCTAAGCAATATAACAAATCTCAGAATTACAAAAAACACAGATAAAAATGAGCACAATAGGAGCTCCAAAGCAACCTCTGAACAAAGCAGGTCAATATTGCTATTTTAAGTTTATAGATATGACATAATTCTTAGGATGCCGTTTCTTATACTGATTATATCACTGGATTCTTATGATACAATTTATTCTTATACAAATAACACTATAGCTTTGTTGAATTTAATCAACAAACAAAAATGATTATTGAAAATATATAGTAATTTTAATTTGATTAATTTATTTTATTTCGAGAACAAAAAATTACATATTAATCAGTTAGTGCATAGGTGGATCACAAATAACAATCATCATCACAAACAGTAATTAGATATCAACAAATTGCCTCCATGTAATGAGTGTCTAGTATGGTGATAATTAAGGCCGTTTCGATCGTAAAAATTAAAAAAAAAAGGGTTGTTTTAAACCTTAAGTTTTTAATTTGTCTTTTTATTTTTTATATTCAAAATAGTGAAGCAATTTGTTGAAAGGAATTGTTATTGTGTAGGTTTGATAAAACGTAATACATACTTTAAAGAACAATCATTATTGGAATTTTGACGGATTCTGCTAGTTTATATGGATAGTTGTACCGATTATTTATAATAGAATTTTTATGATGAATATATTTTTGAATCAGATTAGTTATTTAACTTTTCTTAATGCACTTGGTCCAGTTAAAGATACAAATGAAATTTTGTAAAATAATTTTCTCTTCGTATACAATACTTTTAATTGACTTATATATCTTTGTTGAGAAACTTTGACTATTTTCGTCTTGCCTGAAATAGTTTTCGAGGAATCATGATAATTTGTAATTTTTATCCTAGGTAAAAATGTTAAATCTTTGACAATTTACTAATTTGACTCACACGCGTAGGAAATTCCACCTGGGACAGTGAATAGGCATCTATACTTTGGAATCATAACACGCGTCTTCGAATCCCAGCCGTTCCTTTTAAGATCATATTCGGATTTAAACCCTTGGGAAAGGTGAGAATCCCCACATTCCCCCCAGATATGGATTAAATAATACAAAGCTACTTGGAGACAAAAGAAAATTAAACAAAAATGGTTGCTCTCGGCAATACGTAACGTAAAAAGGTTGATATGCCGTGAAACAAAATTAAACACAGTTTTGTGTGTGTGTGTGTGTGTGTGTATGTATAAGTTTATGTTCATAGGTACATGTGTATGAATATAAATGTATATGTGTATATTAATTTAACTAATATAAGAGAGACAAATCAAGTAAATTAGAATAAAAATAAAAAATAATGTGATACCTCAGTATGTCGGCATTTAAATGTTTTGATACAGGATCATTATCAAAATGTAATAAACAAAAAAGGAAGCTTAAAAAGATGGAAAAGAAAAAATATTTGAGCCAAGGGAGATAACTGTGAAGAACTAAAAACATCAATTTTAAAAACTTTGTTGATCTTATGTGATTTTCTTAACACGCTCTGTTATGTGGGGGTATTTGCACAAACTAGTTTCTGACACTAGATTTATAGAAATAAACAACGAACAATCCTATATGTGGGTTCTAAACATATCTCTTAACTTTTGCTTTCATTCGCCATTTATGGGATTACATTAGAGTTCATGATTACCTATATTAAAATAAATAGTCCTTATATGAATTAGATATATAACAGAATCGTTTTATGACATTTGTGTATTACATGATATACTTTTGCATGTATACATTTGAATTTCCCATTTGTTGAAAAGGAAATGTATATAAGTGGCAAACCCTAGTTGTATTATCCACCTGTAGTGTTTGGTCAGCCCAGAGGGACAAATTGATAAGTTCCTTGTTGGAAAAATCACGACACATCTGGGCTATAACTGCAATGCTACACCATCTATGATTTAAGGAAGTACTTAAAAAAAAGAGTGGACAAAAATTCTAATTTAGGAATTACGAAATTTAAAAATATATGAGGTGTTCCAAATCGCAAAATTACCTAGGCAATTTTTAGGTCATTTCTAAATGGTTTTAAGATCAAAGTAGGTATATAGAGGAAAATATTTTTTTAAAAAGGGCGTTCCATTTATATTGGAAAAACACTCAATAGTGAAAGACTCAAGAATATTTAAGACTAGCAGTATTACCCTCCTTTTCCTGGGCGCATGGACTTGCTTCTATGGTAGTTAAATAAGCTTATTATATCTGAAAGCAATTTACCGTACAATATGTTCGTACAGCGATGAACGCTCTTCCAAATGTTACATCAAATTGTAATTCATAAAATGTAAGTTGCCATTTTGCTATGTAAATTTTGGCAGCCTTGATACTTTGATACTCATTTTTGTGTTCATTTTGATGTTTTTTGTTTTGCTGATTCCACATTTTGACCCCCTAGCAGCTATCTTTCCCACTCAAAACTAATTAGAAAGTGTTCTCCAGGTCTAAAGACACCACATATTACATTTCAAGTCTTTACACCAAAAATGCCGGAGTAGTATCGCAGCGCCCTTAACTGTCCAATTTTTAAATTTAACCCTTTAATAGCTAAATTTAAAAAAATGATTAAAAGGTATTCCCCAGCTATGAATATCCGATGTATAACATTTTAAGTCTAAAGATCCGAAATTGGCAGAGTAATTTCGTAGAAACTGTTCCACACACACAAACACATTCTTATAGATATGCAGAGTGGATAGTCATGAAACTTTCAGATATCTTATAGATTTAATGTAAAACTGGTATTTAACTAATTTCTATTGAAAGGAAATAAATGTAACAATTAAATATTCCTCAAATTTGCAGTTGAATTAGAATTTTAAAAACGGTCTTATAATCCATAAAAAAAGAGATTTGGTTATAAGAGATCCCCATAAATCTGAAATCTAGAATGGGAGTGATATGTTAAAAGACGCTAATTTCAATGATTTTTTCAAGCGTAACTTATTAGGTCTTTCTACCAGGAAATTGGCTAAGTACATTTGAAATATGTTTGATGTTATAAATGACTTTGATATGCGAGGATAGTTCCAAAAATAATTCGACCTATTATCTTGCCCGAATTGATGAGTAGGGATTGCAAACTGCATTGTTATAATGACTGGACTTATGTATCATTTTTCTGTTACAAATATTGACGATGGGAAACTCTATGAAAGCAACTCGTGTCATTCTGGCGACATACACTTATACTGGAGATATATTCTTAGGGAAATATCTTAACAGGTAGAATAATTGTAATGATGAATGTAATCATTTGTTTAAAAAAAATACATTTTTTAGAATATGACTAAATTTCTACAATCATAAGAAAGGACACAAAGTGGCTCATCGAACCAGTCTCTTCATATTGTAAATACATTTCGGCTTTTTTATTCATTTGAGTCGATTTGGCCGAGTGGATAGGCAGTTCGGAATCGTAGTACGCGAGTTCGAATCCCAGTCTTTCTGTTTGCGTTCATATTCAGACTAATAACCTTGGGAAAGGTATGAATCCCCACTTTCCCTTCAGCTATGTGTTAAATAGTTAATACTGTGTTATTCAAATAACTAAGAGTGAGTAAAAATAACGTTTATCAAAAAATGACCTAAAATGGTTGATATGCTGTAAAACACAAACTCAACTCAACTTATTCATTGAATACCTAGATTTAACTTGACCCATAACTGAAATGAAAAATATGCTTATTTTTTAAATTAATCCAAACACTTCCTATTGCCTACTTCGTAAACTGGACTCTTAAACCGTCTCCAGCCTTAACTTCTTCAGTTTTTGCGAACCAGTTGATGTAGACGTCGAATATTCCTTTTCGAGTAAAATCATCAAAAGATATTCGAATCGAAATTTATGCACGCATCTGCGTAAGTCTTGTTGAATTACTGGAGAAATTGCCTTGTCGGGGAATCGAAGAGCATTACGAGTGAACAATGTATTTTATTTAGATGAGGAAAAGCGCAGCGAATAACGGACAAAAGGAAAAGCCATGATAAACGCTTCACTGATTACCTCAACAACAATGCCCTCTTATGTGGCCAGTGAATAGGAATGCATTGTTGAAATAGGTGGAATTAATTCTAATCCTTTCATGACAATAACCAACGCCGTCTGACCATGATATTATTCTAATTGGTATTTCAGATATTAGTTTTATTCTATTCTTCTGCTTATTATTCATATGCAATCGGAAAGTTCACTTTGGGCAGTGGATAGGCAGTCGGACTTCGGAATTATATAACGTGCGTTCAAATTCCAGCTGTTCTGTTTATGTTAACATTTGGACGAATACCCTAGGTAAATTTATGAAAGCTCACATTTCTTCTAGCTATGGATTATATAGTACATATTATGTTTAAAAAGAGAATTACGCGTGGGTAAAAGAACGTTTATCAAAAACTATTGTGCTTGGCATTAAATAACATAAAAGGGTTGATATTTCATTAGAAAATATTACAAGAGTTCGGTCTTCTCCAAGTAGGAAGAAAGAATAGAAATCAAGTCTCTCTTCTCAACAGATGATGTTTTTAAACTTTCACTGTGTCTTGCACGCCCATTTGCGCAGTGTCTCACCCGTCCA
The DNA here is from genome assembly GCA_036873565.1 of Xipholeptos notoides. Taxonomy (NCBI): domain Eukaryota; kingdom Metazoa; phylum Mollusca; class Cephalopoda; family Idiosepiidae; genus Xipholeptos; species Xipholeptos notoides. Next base: position 9,372 of record JAYKTE010033413.1, read on the forward strand.
TTCGCGGTGTGTGTCTCCTGTCTTAGAACCTGAGATGCGCCATTGAATTCCTCTATGCAGAATAAAATTAACCGATCAACATTGACAAGCCCCCGTTGCAGGTTTGTAAAGTCTATTCACTTGATGTCATGACAGTTAAGAGACTGGGTCGTTGATTTTAGAGCAGTGAAATACATGTGACAATCACGCTTCTCACGCAAAACTGGACCGCCTCGTTCATCGCTGACAAAAGTGCATTGACAATGGTAATTACTATGAAGAAAAATAAATTTTAGAGCACAAAAAGGTCGGTTGTTTTAATGGTACCGGTCCTGTCTTCGTATCTCTTCACTTTAAAATAGAGCTGCCTGACGAACGGTCTCTACTAAACTACTTTGCTTATATTTGTTGCGGGCCCGTAGGATCCGCCTTGTGGAGGCTGCATTAGGGTGACACTATAACCAAAGTTTAATAAAATGAATTTCGGCTTTTAGAAAATAACGGCAGTTTTATTAGAAAAAAAAAATATTGAAATCACAAAAAAAAATTTCAATTAAATTATAACATTATGATTAAATGTAAAATCGTGCATAACTTATATCATAGTGCTGGAAATCTGTTTCCATCTTTGGCATATTATAGCAATTTTTACGGTTTTACTCTTAAGCTTAATAGTCATCTTCCAGACAGAAACTGATTTTTTCGATTATCGGTTTTTGATAATTATTGGGATGTATACCGAGACAAAACCTAGCTAAGGACATTCCCAGATACATGAAATAAATCGGTGTAAATTTTCAAGAAATTGGTTCAGCTGTTTATTAGTCCATAGGGAACGAGCATCCAGACGGACAAAGTCCCATTCATACATAAGCTGAGATTATATTTGCTTGAAATATATCGATAATACGATAAAATTGAGCTATGCGTTAAGGATTAATGAAATTTCAGTTTTCATACATATTATCTTATTCTATTGTAAATGCATAAAGTAGTGGTCTTAGTAGTTAGTTTGTACCAGTTTTAAGTGACAATCAACTATGGTCGAGAGTTTTAATTCTAATTGCAATAGAAAATAACTAAATTCAGGTGAATAAAAAAAATGAGGCATTATTTTTGGGATGGCCTTGGTATATATATAAATTACAATCAGCGTAATAATAGTTGATGTATTAAATAGGTAGTTAGATTGGTAGAAAGTAAGAAAAGTGTGTCTAACGTTACAGCAGCAGCATATTTACATAGACGTCGATTATAATTTGATATGAAATAAATAGTAAACAAAAAAATAATTTTAGTTGGTCGGATTTTTGCATAAAGCTAGCCAAAATTTTAACAGCCAATTTATGGATTAAAATGGAATATAAGAATTAAATATTGCAACTAAATTTCATTTGGGGAAAAATACAGAAAATATTCTCATGATTTTGTACACAATTATTTTTAAAACATAATAAGCTGACTGCGTTTACGGGTCGATAATTTTTATTTTTTTTCTTTGTACAACACGGCCTACATAGGATGAGAGAGTTAAAATTGAAAAGAATATTCGCGACGAAAAGGAGGAGGAAAAGGAGTGAGCGAATCAAAAGGAGAGGAAGAGAATGAATGAATGAATGAATAAAGGCTATTATGCATAGATCAAGTGGGATCAAGATTCCAAAGGTCTGCACAGAAAATGAGATGTGGACTGGATCGGATTTATGAAGAGAAACGAGAAAGAAGGAACAAATAAATGAATGAAAGCTTGAGTGAAATATTGAATGAATGGAAAAGAATAGAAGACAAAAGTGGAAAGAACGAAAGTGCTTCTGGTTCTGTAATAATTGTAATATTAATAACAATAATAAGTCAATAATAATAATAATCGAATAAGTTAACGAAAAAAAAAAGGTGCATCTTCATGTAAAAAAATGGAGACAAAAGAAATACACCAAGGACAGTGATAATAAGGGATCTAATCTCAACTTAGATGATGAAATTGATAGCGATGGGAGAAGAAACAAATACAGAGGCTTCGTGTAGGGTTGGGAATAAGAATAGTTGTATTTTGCGTGCTGTCGGGATGAGGGTGCAGTGCTAAAGAAATACATGAAAAAAATATATAATAGGTGCCATAAGGCGAGAAAGTCAAGGATTTGAGTATTGGGAAAGTGAAAAGTTGAACTTAGAAAATGTTCACATGAATTCTGGTTGATTTTTTTTGTTTAAATGTGAGAGACGAAACCCAAATCTCGTAGAAGAAACCATTTCCCATCATATCACCGAAGTTAAGCAACGTAGTCTATTCCATACCTAAGATGAGTGACAATTGTATGCAGTACGGTTATGTCACATTGGAGACTCAGGTTCCCTTCATGTCAACGAAGTTAAGTAATGTCGAGCGGGCCAGTATTAAGATGGATGGCAAATTAGGAATACCCCGTACCGTAACAAATAGACTGGTCTGTAAATATTGGTATGGGAAGAACACGTTATGGTCAAATCACGTTAGAGACACCGGTTCCAGTCAAATTAATATTACCAGGTACCGTAAAAAATAGTTTGGTAGCTTTTCACATGGACTGGAGAAGTTGTGGTCAAGTCACATTAGAGACACTGGTCCCGTCAGAACACCGAAGTTAAGCAACATGGAGCCTGTTTAATGATAAGATGAGTGATCACATAGGAATATCAGGTACCATACCAGACCATTCGCCGATTCTTGGCATGAACACTCGAATCGATTTTGAAGTAAAAGATATGCCTTTTCTTCCATACGCTCCCTATCTACATGGTCAAGCGGCTAATAAAGTCCTCGAATGGAATTACACACTTGGGTGAGGCTTGGGTCTCTTAGAGATTACAAAAACTCAGGAATACTGATCCAAGATTGAGCGAGTAAGGAGAGATCTTTCGACAACAACAAGGCTATCGTTTTATCCTGGTTAACTGAACACTGGGTTCTCGCTAACAAAATTTAACAATTGTAACAACTTTTAAAGTAAAAAAATACAGAAACACTAAACGCATACTTATAACAAAATTTAAATGAGACTCGACAATAAAAAATATATAACAGTCATCAGGCGGTTTATACGTATTTTATTTATGTATCTTCTCTTACCGGAGAAGTCCACTTGGAATAGTGGGTTAGCGCCCGACTTTGGAATCATAATACGTGAGTTTGAATCTCAGTAATTCTGTAACGTTCTCATTCAGGCTAATACCTCCGGGGGAGGTATGAAACCCAATTTTCTTTCCAGTCATGGATTAAATATCACAACTTATTCAAACCAATCTGATGACACAAAAATATGCTTAAAAGAGAGGAAGGCTCTTAGCATTAAATTACCGATATGTTGATATGCCGTAAACAAATCAATCAATCAGTCTTCTTTAACTAGTTATGCTTCCAGGTTATACAACATCTTTAGCCAAAATTCCGGTCTGAACATGAGGCCTGGAAATATAACTAATTAAATATATACATAAAATATACATAAAACCTTTTAAATTTTATGCTTCGGAAGAATTACATTTCATCATGTTGTAAAACTTCATTTTATTATCAACATACAACCTTTTAACATTAATCTTTTTGCCACCAGAATGAATGATGATTCTGAAAAACTACATCTTATCAAAATTCACCTCATTTTTTCCAAAATTCATGACTTTCTTTTTTATTTTGAGAATTTAAGTGCTATTATTCATTTATTTTCAACAAAAAGGATGAATGTTATTTAAATCTCCGAGAAATGTAGATCAGAAACCTATATTTTTTTCGAAATGCAATATATGCTTGTACGTTCTCATCTAGATAATAACAATAACTAGAAAAAAATAATGCACTCTAAAATGGCCTTTATTTTTACACGTTTATTCTTTCTGACGTGAAATACTTCAAGAGAGTCACATGAATTTTGGAAATAAATAGCAGTTAGAGCTTATCAATTTAGAATGCATCTTATTTGACCTTCTGGATAAGAAACGGTAGCATTACTACTCCTATCCATAGAAAGAATGTAGAGAATGTAAAAAAAATAAAAAAAATGATTACTTAAGTGTCATGCACTATATTCAATTCGACCAAAATGTATATGACCCGGTCCGAGAAGTTGTCGAGTATTAATCTACTTCCCATAAGAAAAAATGTTTACAACTTTTTAACTTTTTTGTTTTATTATTTCATCTTTTTATTTAATTTAGGGATGATCTGTATATGTACAATATGTTGTTGAAATAAGTTATAATTATTTAAAAATATTTCTTTTTTATTTAGTAAGTTTTGGGCTTTAAAAATATTTGTTATGTGATCTAAGTAAAACGGTGTTCATGCAATTAGCTTAAACTACACACCATCATAACAAAAAAAAAGAAACATGCCTTGCTCATGTTTTGCCAGGAACCAGACATAACATTGAGTAGGATATTAAGTGGAAGATAATAAAGAGACTGATGCGAAGAAATATAGTAAATGAAGACCCTTTAAAAATGAAACGCTGGAGAAAAAGCGAGAATAAAATAGTAGAATAGAAAAAAGTATTTAAACAAGGTATAGCACAAGATAGAAATATTAACTTGAATTACATTAAACGCATGAAGAAAGTTCAATGAAAAAATATTTCTTTATGCAGGGTCATTTTAAAATAATTAGTAAACTTTCCACGTTTGGCTGAGATAAAAAGATGAGATCCGAACATTTTGTAGGCCATGAACGCGTGAAAGCTTCTATTATCACTTTGCAAAACTGAATAACCTTTTTTTCATAAGAGTTAACCTGGCTTTTTGTTCTCAACAAAATGGCGTGACGTCAGGAGCACCAGTCACAACAAATACACCAGACATGCAAAAGACCTTTTCAGCGCAATTCATTTGTTATTGTATTAAAAAGGCGTGAGAATATTTTCCTATTTGTCAGGATTTTACGTGAAGGATTCTCTTTTGACTCGAGCTTTGTCGTTTTGTTTGGAAATATTTTGCAATCTGACTGGATAAGCGAGCGAAGGTAGTACTCCCCGTTTCTAGTTTTGGTTGCTTTTTTTTTGTTTAATTTGATTTCATAAAAATGAATAATTATGCACTTTATTTTTTTCATTAAAAAACATAACAAAAAACACATTGTATTCTACAAATGTATTATGCAAATGACGTTAAATGACATCTCTATTCTGTAATTCTACGTCTTCATTCACTTAGTTATTTGTTCTCATAGTTCTTCATCCTCTTAGTACTTCGTTCTTTTATCTCTGGGCTTTTCTTCATTCCCTTAGTTTTCCATTCTCTTAGTTCTTGGTCCTACTAGTTCTTCGTTCTACTAGTTCTTCATTCCCTTAGTTTTTCGTTTCCTTAGTTCTTAGTTCCTGCTTTTTTTGTTTTGTTTTTTGTTCCATGGGATTTTTTTTTGCCCTACGTTGTTAATTCTCTTAGTTTTTCGTTGTCTGGTTTTCGCCCTCTTGGTTTTTTCCTCTCTTTGTTTTTCCTTCCCCAGGTCTTTTGTTTCTTAGTTATTGCCTTTCTTTAGCTTTTCGTAGTCTAAGCTTTTCGTTCTCATAGTTTAGAATAGAAAATGCTCACATGCAATCTTTTATATTCTGAATCTATTTAATTTATATATCTATATTATCCTCTTTGTATTAAAAAGGAATCATTTTTTGGAAGACAAGCCCAGAAAAAAATAAATACATCGATTATGAAGCCTCATGTCAAAGGATTCCACCGAAAATAAAATCATAAGATTTTTTCCAGGTCTCATATTTCAATAAAAATTACGATGGTAAGTAATTTCATTTCGGAGTTCCACCTTCAGCTAAGAGAGATATGTATTCGTAATTACAAAAGGTAATTTCAGGAATTCTGGTATGTTTTAAGTATATTTTTCCAAGAATGGTTTATTGAAGAATAAAGTTGCAGATCATCGATAATTTATTAACAGGTATCAACCTTCCTTGAAAATGGCAATCTCATTCTGAAAGTTATGAATACTAGAATGTCTAGCTATAAAAAGTTCGGCTTAATACTTAAAATTGCTCCTTGACTAGATAAAGAAAAAAGCAAATCAATTTCTACAAACTGATATGATTAGCTACAGGCATTAATAATTAATAGTGGTTCCCCATTGAATAGATTCTAATTTACTTCATGTTCCTATTCTAAATAGGTAGCCGGAAATTAAAAGATATTAACTGTAGGGGTAAACAAAGAATTTGTTTATAATATTAGGTATTTTTATACTGATAAGTTTTCGCAGATTTAAATTTTATGCAGGAATAATTTTCCTGGGGAAATTAAACATTTTTTTTATGATTGTGATTATCTTTTAAAGTGGTATAATAATGACATTAATATTATTCAATAACAATTTAAATAGATAGAAAACTATCTCTAATGGCTATATTGTACGTTTTTGTTTGGCTTCATTCGTTAATAAAAGTATTGTCCAGCATTTTTTTGAAGGTTGCCTTAATGTTCATTTTGATCTGTGCTTTTGTAAGATATTTTTCTTTCTAAAAAAATGCCGTAATGTTTTGAAAGCCAACAATTATTCTAGTAAACTACGGATATTTTGATACCCCAATAAACAATGCAGATCCAAATTAGCGGACCCTAATGGCCCGCAACGATCCAATTTGTTCCACGGGTCTGAATGCCCTCATATCAAATTTCAAGTGTCTAAACCAAAAATAGCTAAGTAGTCTGTTAGAGACTGTTTCTCTGGCACACAAAATCACTTTTATATATATGCTAGATCATTAATGAGAGAAATATTTAAATTGGGATATAATAAAGATATCAAAAACCAGTTTTATCTTAAATAATCACCTGGAGAAGGTCAAACTATGAGTTGGCAGAACATGTTTGAAACAACTATGAAGATTAACACAACAGTTCGCAAGAATTGAATACTCGGATTAAAAATCAAGTAGAATTATATTCAAAATCGTGTCACGCTGATAACTATTAATTTCTTAGTAACGAGGTGGAAGAAAATAGGCAAAAGAATGCCGATACTCTTCTGATCATGATTCTATTTTTCTCAAGAGCAGAGGTTGTTTGTCAAATTTAATATTAATTACCGAAGATTTAAACAGCTATGAATGAAAAAATGGCTCCATAATTGATTATAGTGAATATTGTTTCAGTAAATAATAATAATAATAAAAAAATATTTGGTTGGATCTGGTGACAATGTCCGACGAAATTTCAGCTACTAATTTGTGAATTAGAATTGAAATAACGAATTTATCAATGCTTCCAAATTTTGAATGGAAAATGTTAGATACACGATTTCTTATAAATCTAAAGTTTTCCCCCAAATTACTCTCCCTCTTGTACATGCCTCATGTTTTTATTTTTCAAATATATTTATAAAATCAAATGTCGTAATACGAACATTTAACAAATAGAAAATACATTTGTATAATTGTAATTTGCTTTTACTAAAATTTTTAAGATTTTGTTTTTATTTTCTGAATTTACGTATTTTGCCATTTTTCTTTCTATTTAAATTTTGAAAATAAAGCAAAATCTGACACATTTGTGGTTTTAATAAAAGAACATTATAATGAATAACTGAGGTGTTTTCATTGCCCAGGTGCTCATACGGTGCCACTTTGTTTTTTCTGACCATTTTCGTTTAATATAGTTTGGAACAAAATGAGCTGAGACATTCGTATATTCATTAAAAGTTGATTATGACAAAAAGTGTTTGCCAAATTTATATATAATGCTATTTAGTTTTCTATATGCTGATAAATCTGTGTTCAATAAAATTAAATTACAATGCATAATAACAAATGTTTTCCTTTTTCCAAATATACTTATTTTATCATTTTATTTTATAAGTACATCTTGAAAATAAAAGTATTTGCCACTATTTATTCTAATTCATTTTTGTTGATCATAGAATAATTTTGCTCCAAACTAATTGCTTCATCCTGTATATATTAAAAATATAATTGAATAATGTTTGATCTTTTCAAAAGTTCCGACGTAAAACTTATAAGATTCTTGTATTTACCACGCTAAGATATAATTAATTATTTCTTTATTTCTGAATCCATGGAAACCTGCAATGACATGCATTCATTATTCTTCCTTTTTTTGTCATTCTCTTAATTTCAGATTTTTTTTTTCTTTATTCTTTTTTCATTTCATATTTCCTATACTTATTTCATTTCATTCATTCTTAATTACTTCCTATCTTCATAAACTTCATTCCTTTCATATAAGATTTGCTTTTATTCTCATTCACTGATTAATCTTCGCTGAAGAGACATTAAATTTATCTTTCTAAAACGGCCACCAACCCTACATACGTTAGTCACTTAAAGTGAATAGATGCAAGATCCAATGACTTTTACATTGCCTATGTAACTAATCAAGAACTTAAAATCAATTAACCTTGGTTCGACTATGCTAACTAATGAATGCGTAACCGGTTGTCTTGAAGTGGCCAGAACTACTTTGTTTCGAATGATCAGACCAAGGAGAGGCAGCCAAAATCAATCGCGGTTATCTATACATTCTCGTATTTATTTTCTTCCTTCATTAATTTTCAATTCTTAATAGTGAGCGAGCGGAGCGGAGTGGAATTTAAGGAATAAAGGAATTGAACTTCAATAGCGTCGCAAGTATTATTACTAATCCATGATTGATTTCCCTGGACTTTTACAATCCTTGAGATGAGGCTCGGTTATTTTTGCATCTATTTTTCATACTGTTTTTCTCATTCTTATCCTGAATACCTTCACAATTCTTGAGATGGGGTTCGATAATTTGTACATCTATTTTTCGGGCTGTTGTCCTCATTATTATCATTGATACCTTCACAAGCTTTGAGATGAGGCTCGATAATTGGTATATCTATTTTTGGGACTGTTTTTCTTCATTTCTATTATTGTTACTTTTACAATCCTTGAGATAAGGGTTGATAATTTTCAGACTGTTGTCTTCATTTTAATCATTATTACCTTCACAATCCTTGAGATGAAGCATAACCATTTATTTTTCAGGCTGTTGTCCTCATCCTAATCATTGTCCCCTTTATATCATTGGATTGTGGAACTATCAATAATAAGAAAAAAACAACATTTAAAAAATCCATGTACATCTCAAGGATTGTGAAGATAATAATTATAAAGATGAGGACAATAGTTCGAAAAAAAGATGTACAAATTGTTCTTCTTAATTCCATTTCTCTGCCCATACACTCTGGTATCTATTCATCCTAAAGTCTTAACCAAGAGTTTCTTTTTGGATATCCTCTTTCTCTTTAACCTTTTCGACCCTGAAGGGCTGATATATCGGCCTTCGAGACCTAGCGAAAAAGAAAACACGACTGATATTTCGGCCTTCCGTTGTTTTCTAATGGAATGGCTTTGATTAGCTAATTGTTAATTTTGCTAAATACGTCTCGACTTTTTCGCTAGTTACCACTTTTTACTTTACTACATGGTTAATTCATGGGAAGAGCTTGGATGATTTCCTGTGTCCATTTGGATGAGAATGAATTTAAGCATGAGTGTTACAACTTGAAGGGGAAGGCCCGTGGAACAATGGATAATCGTATGACACGAGTCTCAATTCCAGTTGTTCTTTCGAGGAGAATTACTTTTTGGGTGTATGTGTTGTCTTTTGCAGTAATCATAGATGATTTAAATCAAAACTGTAAATGATTCAGTCAAATCCACATTTGTGGCTTACCACATGTTGAAACAACTGGTTTATGACGTCGGGTTTAACTCTCAAGCAGGTCATTAAGTTAATCATGAAACTATTTTGTCCAATCACTGGGATAAATTGTTGTCATTCTTTTAAATATTGGAATTTATTCTTAATGATTACTGAATATTGCTTGAATTGAAAATCTTATTTAGGGATAATAAATATGGAGACCATAGTCCGAGAATTCAATACATGAATCATCAACACTCATTCCAAGAATTTTGAAAAAACAAACTATATAAATCATTTTGTGGAATTGTATGAGTTTGAAAGTTCATAGATTGTGTGACGAAAAGAAATTATTCTACAGAATTATTCGTATGCATTTTTGCTTATCTTTTATATTTCTCTATTTGGGGAAGGGCGTTCATATACAGGTTCTTATTTTGAGAAATGTTACTTTGCATATAGATGATATTACACATCTAAGGTATTGTAGATTTTATGGTATGGTATTGTAAATTAATACCTGATTAACACTGACGATTTTCATACATTGAATAAGTTATTAGTATTGAGCTAAATATAATAATTTCATTTCTGATTTATAAAAAAATGTTTTATATTTCCACGGTGCCCAAAGATCTATATTCTTATCGTTTTTTCATTGTGTGATCTACATTTAAAAAAAAAACGATGCCAATATTCCACGGGATGTAATACTATTTTCCCCGAGTGCAGATATTGTACATTTATGAGAATTTAATAGCACCAACACAAGCTTTAATTAAACCGTCATTGATTGCATTGAATAAAGTCGCAGTCAATAAGCGGATTTCTAATTGTTTGGATTTGGGGTCAGGCCGGCCAAAATTTCAGCATTCAATTTATGGATTAAATTTGAAATAAATAATTTTTGTTTGAGACAAATTCTGGAAAAAAACATGATTTTATACACAATTTATTTTTTTATTTTTAATTATGACTAACCTATTTTATTCAGCGTGGATAGGTCATAGGGGATTGAAAATTGTATTGCAATGATGACTAAACTTATGCATTTATGAGCTGAAAGTGTCATCTCTCTTTTGCAAGTTTTGACGGTGTGAGACTTTAAGAAATCAATCCCTGTCATGTGCATGCTTCAGAAACAAAGATGTGTCATTGAATTCAACTATGCAGAATGAAAAATTGAATCGATCAATATTCACTGGTCCCTGTTAAACGATGAGGAAGTCAATGTAGATGATGACAGCACAGTTAGACATGTTCGTCAATTTCAGAGTTGCGACAGAAGCGCCAAGCGCGCGAAAATGGACTAACTCGTTTATCGGTGGCAAAAGTGCATTGAGAATGGTAGTGACTATGTAAAAAAAGAATTGGAACACGAAAAGTCGCCCATTTTGATACAATGACTTCCATCTTTGCAGCTGTTTAACTTATTGAGTTAAACGTTAAAAATAACAGGAAGCATTAATTTAGGAAAAATGTATGATAAGCGGTAGATTAAATGTAGTGACTGTTGGTTTAGTATTGTTGGACATTTAGGATCAGAATCAAATTCCACTTCATATTTATGAACAGTGACTATTGCGATCACTATAATTATCATTAACACCATAACTACATTCGTCATCACTGTTATCTGCTGGTAATGTCAACCGCCTTCATTCCTCATTTTAATGCACACAGTAATTATATTGACCTTCCTACCAACTCATCACTTTCTCGTTTTAATTGAAATCCAGGCATCCTCTGTAGAACAGACTAAATGCTCCTTTATTTGCTACCAGTCCGTAATTTATATTTCAGTTGTGCGTGCGTCCGTACAATTCTTGGTCTAAGAAGCTTTACTCGGGATTTAAAGAAATCTTAAATTCGATCTCTTTTAAGGTAAAACTATGAATTAACTACAAGAGAACTCCAATAGTTTTGACTTGGAAGTAGTCCAAAGTAGTGGATGAATCAAAATTAATGGACGAGGGGTAAATGTAGATTTATATAGTAAAACTCTAATTGTTTAGACTTTGAAGTAATCCAAAGTTGTGGAGGATTCAAAATTAATAGTTGATTACTAAAAGTAAAACTCTAATAGTTTATACATTGAAGTAGTATTAATTAATGAAGGATTCCAAACTAATGAATCAGTCTTAGATTTATACAGTAAAACCCCAATGCTTTAGACTTTAAAATCCTTCACTATTTGGACCATTTTAAACTAATGGTTGAGTGCTAATTTTATGTTCACATGTCTATTGTTTTGGCCACAAAGGAAAAATAGTTTTCTAAGTTTATTATGAATTGGAATAATTTGATATTGATATGCAATGGAATAGAGTTTGGCCCAAGTTACTTCTCCAGGGGAGTATATCCCTTAGCTTTTGTAATCAGTGTTGCCCTTCACCTAGATGAGTTACTCTTCCGAGTTAACGACCCTCATCTGTCCGAGACAGCTGAAAGTGAATGCGATAGTACTGGCTAGGATTTGAACTGATGTTATACGATTCCAAAGTCCGGTGTTTTACCACTGCTCCACTCTTGTGACAAAAAAAAAGCTGCAGAGGGGTCAAACATGAATAACTATAATGATACATATAATTTATTTTAATCAAAAGTCTTATACATTATCAAAACAAATTCAATTTACGAAATTTTACCTTTAAATTCCTTTAAAACTAAATGTTATACATTAATTGAAAGAATAATTAATTTAATCTAGTATATATATACCAGCAAAAAATGGTAGATTTTAAAAAATTGATAAGCTTTTCCTTTTAAAATTGCATTTTTTTCACATATAATTAATTTCAAATTAAATTTTATACATTGATTAACAAAATAAAATAAGATTAAAACAATAATAACAGCATTTTCAACATTAATCAACAAAACGAACTGTTTCAAATAATGATTGAACATCTAGTTTGTATGCCCGGGTTTTAATGATTAAAGGCGGAAAATAAACTGAAATTATATACCTATGACTCAGTCAGTAGAGCATCAGAGTTTGAAGGTAACAATAAAGAAGTCAATCTAACGGTTGGGTGTTTGAGTCTCGATACGCGCGACACGTCTCAGCCTTTAATCTTAATAGCATGACAGGATACGCATATATAATTAAACAGGCGAATAGATTTTAATTAAACTCATTTATACCTATTTTTTATCAAACTTATTAACCCTTTTAAACCTTAAATGCCGATATATCGGCCTTTGTGGATTAGCGAAAAAGACGGCACAGCCGATATTTTGGCACTCAATGATCCTTTAATAGAAATGCTTGGAATGGTTAATTGATAATTTTACTGAGTCAGTGTCCAAAGGGTTAAATATATTTATTAACCTCCTTTATCACCACTTTATTTTATCGAAAATATAATCATTTTACCGCTATTATTCTTATCCAAATTAGCTTAAGGGGACCCTGTCATCTCTGATTCAAGTGAGGTGCCCAGCCCAAAGCAATTAGAGATATAGCTAATAAAAAAATCATGAGTTAGGTGAACTTGTCAGACCGCACTTTGTTTCCGCATTTAAAAGTAAAATGTCGCATTCCTTTTTTTTTTATTCCAATGTTACAACTACTATTTTCTTTTTCTTTTTCCTAGAGATTATAGATATATAGACCTTATTGCAATATTTAATTTAAATAATTTGCTAAGCACCTTTTTGTTTCTGGTTTTAAGTAACTTTTTTTCCATATTATTTGTCTCTTGGTTGAACGCATGAGAATTATTATTAATAGACAAAAACAGATGTTAAATATTACTTAATAGACTATTCTCTTAGTATAACTGGCTTGACTAAAAGGTATGTTATTAGAATGCACTATGAAAATTAACTTTAACGAGTCTAGTGCGAGTTGATTATACACTGAATGCAGACAGAAGATATACAGATGCCTTTAAAATAAAAAAAATAATCACCTAACAATTGCTTAGTTCCTGAAAAACAATGTACAACACACTAAAAACAATACTTTTGCTTTGAAAAAAAATATTTGAGACCACGGAATGTTTAGTTCACCCTTCATAATAAACGAATTATTTGTGAATTATTAGAAGTGGATTATCAAAAGTACAATCCGTCTACATCGAAATGTATTAATAAATCGAACTGCTTGTATGTCACTCTGTGCGTGTCTTCGTTCCCTCTGGACTCCAAAACGGCTGAACTATTTTTTATGAAAATTTACAGAAATGTACTTCATAAATCTCAAAGTGTTCTCAAGTAGTTTTTTAATGGAACGATTATCGAAAATCTATAATCGAAAGAATCAGCTTCGAAAGAAAAGTACGTGGTTAGGATTTAAAGTAAATTTGTCATTATAAACGTATGTTGTGAACTGTTGTAGGCAACTTTTAGAGGTTTGAATCCCACTTCGGGTTTGAAATTGTAACAATATTGCTTGCCATTGATGAGATCAAATAAGTTCGAAACAGCTGTCCAGAAGTAAGTTATAAGTTATGAAAGATACAGTTTAAAATTTGATATATATATACGTATAGTCATGCCTAAAATTTTCTGAGTTGCCCGGGTAACGACGGACAATGCTGATTTATTTAATATATATCAAAATATTACCAATGATAATGAAAGTACCAGTATATACGGTTAACTTTGGTTATCGATTAAAAAAAAGCAATAAATATTTTCTATATTTGGGTATTACTGTCATACATAAATGGCACTTCCTCGACCCAGTAGTAGTCTCCAGTGATGTACATAATTGGACCTTTTTTTTATCTTAAGATGCAGTTACCTCACAATCTCAACCTTTTGCTCAATATATTTCAATAAATCTGGCAAAATTGGGATATGTAGAAAAAAAAAAAAAGGAAATCTCTTGTTTATTTTAATTTGGAGATCATTGTAAGACATTTATTGAGATATTTTCTCGGCTTTCATTTTATTTATTGGAAGCTTTGAGAGTTATAAATCTTTATTGAATTTGCTTTTAGGTTTTATTTGAATAAACTTTAATAATTTTTTGTTTTTTTAAAGCCTGAAAATTATAAGTGGCTCATTTCTTCAATGCAAGATTACTTGCATTGTGCAATTTAAACATTGCATATTCTAAGATGAATTCCTTTTATTCCACTTGAAATGCAGTCGGACTTCGAATTCGTAATACACGAATTCGTAATAGTCGTTCCTTTTCGGCTTATATTTAGACTAGCACACTTGGGATAGGTATGAATTGCAACATTTCCACTGGCTATGAATTAAATAGTGCCTATTGTGTTAACAAAACTGCATGTGGACAAAAATACATTTATCAAATATGATTGTTCTCGGCATTAGATGACCTAAAACGTTAGTATGCTGTAATAGAAAATAAACTAGCATAACAGAATGTTGACATAATATTTTTGGCAACAAACCTATTGTAGCTATGTGAATATTGTTACATTGAATGTAAATATGAATTCTAATTAGTTGGATTTGGGAAAAAAGTAAGCCAACATTTCAGCATACAATTTGTGGATTAAGATTGAAATAACGAATTAAATGAATGCAACCAGTTTTCGCTAATGAAAAGCGAGGTAAACATGTCTCTGATTTTAAACACATTTTTTCCAAAAAGTGTACCTACTATATAATGGGAATTTTTTTCTTGATGACAATACAGGCAACTAAATTATTTCTGCTCGATAAAACTAGATAACTTCTTCATAAATAAAATCTCTAAGAGATTAAATCGGTTCACGTAGAATAAAATAATAAACAAATCGGCGATTATTTTCATATTTTTCATGATTATTGTTTTCTATATTAGATTTAGACGAATTCTGGGGGCAACCGTTTTCCTTCTCTCTACCTTAATTCTTTTCATAATTTTTTTTCCGGTCAAAACTTCTGCAATTTCTAACATAACGATTCATTAACTGAAGATTGCTCGAAGCAAGAAGTCATTGTGAAAATCCGTTATGTAATTTCTACCCTTTTCCAGTTGAGGACATACTCTCTTGGTCTCTTCTTGTTTCTCACCCTGTATTTCTCTCCCCTTTCCTGACCTAAAATATTAGCCAGAGGCGGCAAGGTGAATATCTTCCATAGACCCTGAAACTAATGCGAGATTCCATCATAGCTGTTAAAATAAAGTCTCTAATTAAGTCAAAAGCCTTTCCATCTGTCTTTCTAAATGACTGTAAAGACGCCCTCCGTGTTAAAAGCATTTCTCAGTGGCTGCTGTTGTTGTTGTAGAGTAGGGACATAAAAACTGAACAATATTAATACCTGCACTCTAAGGCATTCAAGAACACCAAGAACAGGGGAAAGGGTCTTAAGATGGAGGAGGGTAATATATATATATATATATATATATATATATATATATAATGAAAATGTGTGTGTACAATTAGTATGTACCAAAATCCTCAGCCAATCTTTAGTCTACAGACTTGAAATTTGATATAAAGGGTAATCTGATCTGGAGCAAGCTTTTACATGGGTTTGACTCCGAAATTTAGCTGTTAGGGATTCAAAGTTAAAAGATTGAACCATTGTGGTATATACCAAACTACTCTGTAAATTTTGGGCCTAAAGACTGAAAATGTTATATATGAGGTATTTAGACATAGAGAACAAATTGGAGTTAGTGTTAAGTTGGAAAAATAGCTGGTTTGTGGTCAAAATTTGTAATGACAAAAACACAGATCAAAATGAATGCAAAAACGATCATTACAGCATTCAGTCCACCAAAAATTGCATAGCACAATGATTGAGACCACCGAAATTTGCATATATACAGTACTATTTTTCTATATAATAGGCCTTCTTAAATACCTTACTAGTAGGTCTCCAGCGCCCAGGCAAAGTCAGGTAATACTTCTAGGATATAATATAAATATTTAGATATAGACAGGAAAACACGTATATAGTCAGGTTATGTCGAGAATACAACCTTTTGGTTGCTTAAAACCACCGAATTATACAGATGTGAAGCCACAATTACATATATATTAACTGATATTGGATCGTAAATATTCAAGTATTTTAATGGCCGTCAAAAAATTCATAATAGGCAATACACATGATTTTATTTATTAAAAAACAGTTTTTACAAAATTATATTGTTAGTTTTGGTCTTGGCTTGAATTTTAATATATGGAGAATTCTGACTCTTATGAATTCGATTTGGTTTTGAGTCGGATGAATAGCTGCTAAGGAGTCAAATCTGAAAAGTTGTATCGTTGCAGGTCCCTAGCATTGAGACTATGTTGGTCATTGGGGAATCAATATAACCGAAATTTACTAGAATAATTTTCGGTCAACAAAATAATTTCGGCAGTTTTCTTCGAAAGGAAAAATTCTGGAATTGCAAAAAACAAAATCAGCTCAAAAGTATTATTAAAGCCCCATTCACAAGCAAGGGCGAGCAATAATTTCAGGAAATAAATAAAATCAATAAGTTTAGAATTATATGTAATGAAACAAATAAATGATTATTATTTTTTTACACTGAAGGTCGGTCTCTCAAGAAGAAAGAAAATAACCGTTAGGTGGTTGAGAATAATCAGGACGAGACATAGAAGGTATGGAAGTCCATATTTACATATTTTCGAGATTTTTACTTAATGAGTTGACTGATGTTGTCTCTTGTGTACTTTGACGGACTTGAGAGTCTGCTGTTCTTCTATTACTGACCAATTAAGTGAATTTCAATCAAATCCATAGAAATTTACTTCAGACTGACTCTATCCTGTTTCATATAGCCCAACGTTCCGGTCAAAACAAGGACTTCATAATTCCCGAGGGGATCTATTTTAATGCACAACTGTTTCCCAGAAGCTTGCTAGAGAAAGTTAGCAGGAAGAAACAAATCCATTTACCTTTTTTGTGAGTTGCCAAAGGGAATGAACCCGGGTTGCAATTTCTCATTGGTGTCGTCTCTACCTCCTCGTTCATTGTCATTATTAAAGAAGAAAACTTAGGAGTGACATTGACTATTTTGGAAAGAATTGGAATATGATGCAGAATGATTTAATGAAAAACTATCAAGACATGAGATCAAATGCCAAACGTGAAGAGGACAGATAATTATTTCTAAACACCGTCGGACAGTTCGATATTACAACTACAAATGTTTATCAAGAATACTTTGTGAATATTTAGTCTTTTGTTTCAATATCGCCTTTTTAATTTCAAGTAATTTATTAATGCTTCTGAAATTTTTATAAAGTTGCATTCCTGTGACATAAAAAAATACAGCATAGAATTGTTCGTAAAATAATGATTTAAAAGAACAAAACATTTACTCTATTTCACCAAATGTGTTGAAAGATTCTGTTAAGCTATAAATAAGAAATAAATCAGTATAGTCGAACAAACGTACACAATCACGCATTGTTTGATCATGTTGCTCCTTTTATTTTAGTTAATCTTTCATTTTGATTTAATTAATATAATAGTTTCAATTAAATCTTATTATTTTACACTGTCCTCACGCGAAGGAAACAGTGCACAGGATGTTTTTATGCTGTCTACATCTATCTATAATAATGTATAGTGTCTACTATACCTAACTATTGTAACTAGCTAAGGCGCTTTTTGTAGTGATAGGAATAAAATTGCCCATGTTTTTCTTCTGTTTTAAAATGTTAACTTGATTTTTCTCATTATGTATTGAGTATTTATTAATGAAACCTGTATTAAATATGTTTCTTATTTCATTATAAACATTCTTGTTTATAGAGAATTTAACATTTTGTATTTGGAGAAAGTTATTTAAAAGTTTATGATTTATAATTTTTTTATGACTTAACATAAAATTAGATGCGGTGCATAGTGGGGGTGCGTTTTGCTGGTATCAAAAAAATAAATTTTAAAAAACCTTGAAATAATTAGAATAGACTGTATTAATAATTAACCATTAAAATGTAAGTCTATTATAGATTTCGTTGCTATGTTGTGAAACCAGTGAAGCGAGATTCACTAGTTCGCAGGCATAGAAAGAAGCTAGCACACATAAAAAAAATGATCTTAAGAAATGAAAGAAAATCGTCTCATTTTCAATATATGTTTTAGAATTTGACTATAAGTTCGAGCACCTGTGGTTAGATGTAATGACCTGGAACGATTTGTTGGCTATCATTAGGACAGGACTGGCACAAAACATGAATGTTTATGTAGTTGTCTTTTTTGTTGTATTTCCTTCTAGTATAATGAAGTGGGTAGAGTAAATTAGATTTTGAAATCGATATTTTAAACCCATAGGAAAAAAGTTATTCGTATCATAAAAGCATCATAAAATCGGGGTGTGACTTACATCAGAGAATCATACGAAAAAATCATTAAAGTTGCAAATTCTTTAGAAGTTGCTTTTTATAAGAAAGATTATTTACTTATCGATAAATTCATTAAACTTGAAAACATACTTTTGATTCGAAGTTTGAAAGAGTCCAGCATGCACATTATTTCTCTCAAATATATACGTGCATATATGTAGATATGGCAGTATAATATGTGCGTATGGTTATATGTATACATATTAATGATACATGAATCAACTGATTCTACTTTCAGAGGACATCGGTAGGCCTCCTCAGCCACAACTTCCCATAAGGACGTATACCAACTGGTACAACAGAGAACCAAATGGCTTTTAAAATATACATTTTTGGAAAAAGGCACTTAATGATATTTATAATAAATAATTCACTGTGATTGGAAGGGACGTCGCTAAAATTGCAACAGACCAGGGAGCACAAGGCAGCTATTTTGTCTTTATTTTGATTCGTCAGCAGTTCCTACCAGATCCCACTCGGGATCGAACTAGCGACCTGCAGCTAAGAATGTGTGCATTCTACTGATAGGCTATCGTCCATCTTATTGCAACACCAACGATACCTCAATCTATCACAGTATAGCACGTGTGAATTACGTTTGTGTCTTGGTGAATCAACTGATTCTACTTTCAGAGGACACTGATTGCATGTGATAAGACAGACAATAAGACGGACGATGGCCTAGCGGTAGAATGCTCGCGTTTTTAGCTGCAGGTCGTTAGTTCGATCCCGAGTGGGATCTGGTATGTACCGCTGACCAGTCTAAATAAAGACAAACCAGCTGTCCTGTGCTCCTTGTCAGTTGAAATTTTAGGGATGTCTCTTCCAATCACAGTGAATTATTGATTATTAATCATTAAGTGCCTATTTCCAAATATGTATATATACGCAGCACTATTTTTAATACACTTTTGCTAGCAATGAACGAGGCGGTTCATTTTCTCGTCGGAGCGCAGAGTCTTGGTCGCCACTATAATCCACGTCATTGGCTTATTAAACTTTTAACAGGCACCGCTGAATGTTAATCAATTTATTTTTTGTGCATGATGGAATTCAATGACGCATTTTAGCCTCTGAGGCACATCCATGATAGCGGTTGCATTTTAGAGTTTCCTATCGTCAATATCTGCAAAAGAGTGATGATACTTTTAGGTCATGAATGTATGAATTCAGTTATAACAATGCAATATGTAATCCCATCTAGTCCAAACGGGTGGATTAAAGAAATAGGTGGCATTACTTCTGGAACGTCTCTCATATTGTAAAATGCAGGATTAGTGTATGTATATATATATATATATATATATATATATGTGTGTGTGTGTGTGTTTAACCTATATTGAACGTCTTAAACCAACAATTGAATGATTCTTTTATTATTTTCAGAAGATTTCGTGAACGGTTTCATGTCTGAGTATGTTTTACTGATGAGTTCAAAATAAGAATGAAACGGTCATTTTTTTTATTGATTCAAACATTTAGTTCATTTAATGCATATAAGAACTAATTTTCACTAGCTTTATCTTGTCCACACGTAGCATTTTGAATAACGCAATAAGAACTATTCAATTCAAAGCTAAAGGAAATGTAAGGATTCATACATTTCCCAGAAATATTAGACAAAATGTAAACCTGAACAGAACCACTGGCATTAACTCCTGTATTCACTTTCTGTCTCGGACTAACATCTTTGTTATATACTAGAAGTATTGCCATGATTTGCATGGACATCGGGTACTTTGTAATAAGGTAGTTAAGGAAGACTATTATATAGGAATGTAGCCTCGTATAGATGCAAATTTTCCGGCCTCAAACTAATTAGAAAGTATTCCTCATGTCCAAATAGACCGTATAACCAATGTCAAGTGTTGATACCCAAAATTTGCAAAGTGGTTAGGTAGAAACATCAACGGCCCAATCTCTGAACTTAGACTCATTTTAAAAGCTTTCCTCACGTCTGAGATTCGAAATATGAAATTTCAAGTCAGTAGACCGAAAAGTGGCAGAGTTTTTTTGGTAGAGACTATTTGACTTTTCACGCACACCTTTTCACTTTTATAGATATAAATATAATAAACTATGTGTGTTTAATGTGCAAATACGTGAGTCTTATCGCTAAAAACTAAATCCTGATATCAAATTTATTCAAGTGTTACATTTCTTTCTACTCTTGTATTTGATCTGAAGTTTATTATCCGTGCAATGAAATGTTAACACAATGATGCCGAGTTCGTTCTAATTCCAGTTCACGTGACCATGACGTGGTTTTAAATATATTAGGAATTTTTATACTATAATGAATAAATTTCTGAGTAAACATTTAAAATAATGACACTGGGATTATCAAACCTGCATTATAAAAAAGGTTTATCCCCGACATCAAATTCGGAGATTGAAATGACTTTTATCTAAAGATAAAAATAATAGTATTGGTTAGAAATAAAAAAAATGAGACTTATATTAGTGAAAAGAAAACGTTTTGGATAGTTGTAATCCTTTAATAAGTACTATTATTCCTTTATCAGTAAAATTTCAATTTTGTCGGTATACCTAAGTTTTAATGCCTTGTATAAGCAGTGCTCTTCAAATATGTGATCTACCGAGTTATTCATGTCCCAATTTATGATCTACGTATTAACTAACCATTTTTTATTCCATTCTACTTGAGAAATCAAGAAATCAACAAAAGTTAAATTTGAAATATCAATGTATATTGTATTGAGATTTAAAAATTATACGGAGGTTTATCTTTAAATCTCTTGATTTTAAACTATTTACAATTGTTTTCATAGCCAAAAAATCTTTAATTATTTTAGAATCGACGTTAAATAAAAAAACATAAATTAAGTAATGTTTATTCATCAAAATTCAAATTACACTCAAATAGATAACATAGCAAAGTTTAGGTAGATCACATTCTGAAAGAATTGTCGCCCCGGTACCCTTAAACAAGAAATAATCAATAAACCGGAATTTGCCCCTAGTCAGGACCTTTTTTTGTTTTAATTACGTGTTTAGTTTTAGTTTTATAATAATCTTCCAATCCTTTATTTCTTCGGTTATGGGCGAGTTGAATCGGTTTCAAAATATTGAAAAATTAATTTTTGGCGGGATATTTTGCCTTTGGTTTCAAATTACAATTTTGGTAAAAAGAAATTAAATCGCCATTTCTGATTAAAAGTTAGGAAAGGTTAAGATAACTCATTTTTGTGATATTTGAAAAATTAAATTTTAGTAAGATATCTTGCCCCTGGTTTCAATATTTACTTTGGATAAAAATGTAATCGATCACTATTACTAATAAGAACGTTTGATTATTTAGGTTTAATAATATCGACTAGATGCTGATTTAAAGACTATATCTTTTTATTTGAAATGTTGTTTAATATTACATCTAAAAGAAGTTATTAAAGACTGATTTGTCAACAGGAAAAACATCAAACCAAAAAATATACTTGTATTTTCCCCGACAGCTTTTAGTGTTTATCAATACACATGATTGTATTTATTTCACGTAGAATAACACTCTTTGAAAGATAGGATTTTTGGCTTCTTTACGTTGCAGTCAGTGAACCTCACAGAAATCTGTAATATTTTGAGGTTTTATATCTTTTTTTTCTGTCTATCGGTCTTTTTTATCACGAAACTCAGCAGTCACTAATGGTAGGAAGACGTTTTCTCTCTTTCTGAATCACAAAAATTCTATCATTTAATATATCTAATGTATATAACGTCGCATTGCTCCCCACCCTAATATACACACAAAACCTCACCTACAGCAGCGGAAGGAAAAGTCAACAAATAAATAAATAATAAAACACACATACACAAAAAATAAATAAATAAACGAAGAATTTGATGTGAATGGAATACGTGAGTCTGAAATTCTTTGAGAGAAGGAACGGACGGCGAGGATGAGAGAGCCTCTTGGAAACGAGTCCTAACCGAATTTGTTGCAGAGAAAATCTAATTCGCCTGGCATTCCCAAAAGTCCATTTTACTGCGTGGCCGACTGTGAAAATGAAGATATTACACAAATAGTATTAATGCGAACGTCGTCGGCAAAGAAACGTTGGTGCATGTTAAAGAAAGAGTATGTGTACGATTGGCTAGGTTAGAAATATCTTAGATTTTTTTATTAATATAAACACACACGCACATATATATACACACACAATTTAATTCAGAATGGACCATAATATTGCAGCACATTTAAACTGCTATTTTCACATATTACAAAAACGATAAGTCTATTTATTACACAACTGGTACAACGGAGTTTCATGTGTTATTTAAAAAAAATTAATTCGATATACAGAGCGAATCATAATAATTTGAGAAATTTAAATGCTATTCTTTCGCATTAAAAAACAAAGTATATCTAAAATTTGAACGTATATAAAGAGTAAACAATAATACATAGGCACATAATAAATACAAAATACTAACCACTTACGTACGACATTCTTTTTATCACGCGGTTCTTTCAGATACTTATATAGACTACATCTGTCTTTTTGGCAATACTAAAATGCGCTCATATACGTCATCCGTGTTTTTGGCAAAATAAAAATGCGCACATATACGTCATCCGTCTTTTGACATATTTTTACATGCACTTATATACAAATCATCCGTTAAGTATATTTGTTACTTAACCCGTACCAGTGGCGTAGCTAGAGTGAATCTCACCCGGGACAGTCGGGTAAAATATCACCCCACCGACCTTACATAACCATATTCTGAATGAACCAAACAATTTTGAAATAGATCAGAAAACCCTGTAAAACCTCATTAATAAACTGGCGAGGCTACACCCTCTGTCATACGCTTGAGGAACTTGGAGGAATGGGGGTAACTTAGGAGAGCTATTGGTTACTATATTTCAAATTAAGAAAAGCCTAGAAAAAACCTTATGAATCTCTGATTTTTCTTCAGACTAAAGCACTCTTATGGCACCATGTAGTTACATAATGATATACGATAAAAAATATGTTTTCAGACTATTTTCGCTTCTTAGCCTGGCTAAAAAAGATTATTGCGGTAATATTCTATCACCCCACTTTTGCTACCATCTGGGGCTGAGCCCCCACCCCTGACTACGCCACTGACCGGTAGACAGGGTCTTAAATTTCATATGGAATTTTATAAAGTATACAGTGCAGTCCATAACGATAGGACAATTTAAAAGCTATTCTCTTGGATAACAAAAGCCCTCTTTTTTTCTATTTTACTAACTTTTTTTTGCTGTCATTTTTTACGTCAGTTTTCAATAATAGTAAATTAATAAGGGTTACTTAAACTGACTGTAAGCATTTAAAAAAAATGTTTGATAGGAGGGAAAACGTTGAGAAAAAGCCATCAGAATGAATTACAAAAATATTAATCACAAAACCTTGAGAGTGACATTGCGTTCATTTCCAACAAAAGTAACGACAGTCGTGGCAACAATAATAGGTTAAGTGAGAAAAATTGAGATATGGAAACTATTTCCATGAAAAGAAAAATGGGGTAAGGTATTAAGCATTCTAACCATGGTTAAATGATGAATAGGTCTATAAAAAGCGATAGATGATGTGAAAATGAGATAGAAAAATACTTCGCATCAGCATGCACAACATTCAAAGGGCACATATCGTTAATAGTTAAAACATTCCAAAAATAATGAGACAGAAATTGAATCCTAGACAACTTTCTCGTGAATCTGGGAATTTGTGCCAGACACCTCTGTCAGAGGTCGAGTCCATATAAAGAGCTAATTTCTCTTTCTTTACTCCTTGCACCTACGTCTGTTCTCAACAGGCACACGTCAATGGTCCTAGTTCTTGTGAATATAAAGACACTGGGTTATTCATATATTAGAGTTGTCAGATCAGCCAATTCACTGAGAAAGCTGCCACAACTTTAAGGTGGACAGACGAAGACAAAGAAGAGTGCAAATATCGTTTAGACTATTATAAGACAA
>JAYKTE010033414.1:0-24825 GCA_036873565.1 Xipholeptos notoides
AATTTGTCAATTTCATTTTGCTGTTTGTAATTATCCAGGGTAAAAATAAATGACCACAGTCCAGCCTTCCAGAGAATAATTAAATATTAGTAGCAAGTCTAGGGAAAGATTTATTTAGATGACCAAAAACTCTGAATTTTCAACTTAAAAAAAGCTATTATAAAAACTAAAACCAGTCCAATTTGTCAATTTCATTTTGCTGTTTGTAATTATCCAGGGTAAAAATAAATGACCACAGTCCAGCCTTCCAGAGAATCATTAGATATTAGTAGCAAGTCTAGGGAAAGATGTATTTAGCACTGTATATGAAATTCTGGTTTCAAAACTAAAAAAATATAAAAGAGGGCACACCAATATATATTTTATTTTGCCTGGGTTAATTTAGTGTGGCCGTTTTCTCAAATTTTCTTCCTTTTACAAGTCTTCTTATTTATTCCTGTTAGTTAGGTTTATTGTCATAGCCAGCACAGAGATCCGCATGGAAATAAGTAAAAAACACACCTGGAATCATAGATTTCACAATAAATACTAAATCACATCTTTTAACAGAATTGGGGATAGTATTCATTTATTGGGTCTCCTTAGTCAGAATTCTGTCATCAGGCACTTTTTCAAAAAGCTGTTTCTCCAAGCAACTCCCTGCTTCTTGATTTAAAAGAGGATTGCTGGATTTATTGGCAGAAGACCTCCAAAAATGGAATGCTAAGTGTGATCATCTGCTACAAGAGCACACATTTAACTGGTCTTGTGTTACATTTTGGTTTTATACACAACAAAACAAATACCATTTGAAGATATTTATAGTTCAAGATACTGTAATGGCTGATTTTGTTTTCCATAAATAATGACCATCTCTCCAAAACTATTATTCACATTGCAAACTAACATTCATTAAAAAATTATCACAGCCATTATATCTAATTTCATTCAGACATGATATCTTTTGTTTCATAAGATCTTTTGTAAGAGTTTTCTATTATGAAGCATTAATAATAAATATTTTATTAATGAAAAAAAATTTAATTCTGATTTATTCTTTAGAGTTTGTCTCATGACATGAAAAAAACTTACAAAAAAATCAATGAGAGTATTCCTTTATAATTTATTTTGGATAAAATTCAATTACTATAACTGAAGCTTTCAATATTCAAAATGTAAGAAAAAAAGAATGGCTCTCATAGTTGAAAAAAAAAACAAATTAAACAGTATCTAAACTTGGAAGTTGCTAATTAATTTAACACTTAAGTTATCTTTGCAGAGAATATCAAACTCATGCAATTTGGGGGTTATTTTTGTTTTTCTTGATTTTTTCCTTCAAAAAATTTATCTGGGAATATTTTTTAGATTTGACATGCCTTTACCCTAGTTTCCAATGCTTATGGTTATTATTTGTAATTCTACACGAATGGCTTATGCGACAAGACTATAAGACAGAAATATTCCAATTTTAACAATAGCCAAATGATTTTTAATCAATATAAATAAACATTTTGAATAGTCCATTGTATCAAGAATGTCACATATGATTGTATTCATAAAGGTTCTTGTTTTTAAATGATTGAGTTGAAAGTAAGAATAAAAAATATGTATTTAAAAACAATAGAAAGTGTTGTTTCTGATGAAATGCTACCAAAGTGTCACCACCTTTTCATTGCTTGCTTAAATATGTGACTGTGATAAGATATTGATTCTATCTATCTAACTTTTAAGATGGTTCACTATTACAGAAATGTTAACATAGGTCTTTTGATTTTATCTAATTTTATCTAATTTAATATGCTAGTGCATCCACGTGTCATAATAGTAATAAATAGATAGGGACATTAAATTACCTCCCTTTAGTGACTCTAAACTCAAGAGAGACTTATCAGTGAGACACATCTTCTCATAGCCTGGCATTGACAGTATATTCTCTGCTAATTTATCAGCAAAACACTGTAAAAATTTTCACAGGTTCAGCTAGTTAATTTATTTTATTGAACTTTGAATTTGTATCAATTTTTGTTAAATATTGTTACTTCTAATAATTTCTAAGAATCCTTTCACTTAATAAAATATACCATTATATGGCTTTGGCTTTATATGATTTCTATATGGGGAAGCATTCGCCAATTCTTTTTTTATAATTTTTATAATGCTTTCATCTTTTTTCATTATTTCATTTTTAATATGTAACCTATTCAGTCGTCAGTTGTTAATATAGAATTCATGATATTATTTCATGTTTAATTCATTCTATTTTTGATAATTAACTATAATTAGATTTGTAATAGAGATTAATTTGCCATCGTAAGGAAGGCTGTTAAGACCTTTTTTGCTGTAATTCTCTTTACAAGAGAAAAGAAGGTTGGTCAGATAAAAGTACCATCTTTACTCTGTCTTACAGAGGTCTTTGTAATATATATGTTATAATAGAACAACCCATTCATGCTTGACAAACAGTGAGTCACCAACCATATAACAATCAGAGAGGCACAGGTAGGAAGAGAAAAATAGATGTTACAAAGCATTATACCTGTTTTAACACTACTAGACCTCCGTGTGGTTTTAAGTAATTATTCATAATAAACTTTTCTCTCACTGCACTGTTTAAAAGGTCACATATGATAACTCTAAGTTTATAGATGCAAGGTTTATTGTGTAATAATTTCCTATGAAATTATTGATTTTCATGTTTAATTTAGGGCAGCAATTTTGTTTAATTTTTAAGGGTTTCTCCATATTAATTAGAATCAGAAAACAAAGCAAAACTAAAAATTAACATTTTAGTTCTTGTGGTCATGAGAAAATGACAAATATGAAGAGAATTCATACTTTATATAATTAGATGAATTTTTAGAAATTAAATCACCAATCCTAAAATTTATTGAATATCTTAAATTGATTTTGAGAAAATTGTTTCTCACAGAACTATCATTTACTTTCTCTCACAAATCAAAACTGTAGTTATTTGTTTTAATTTATTTATTATTTCTTCCATCTTTGTTTAGAAAAAAGATTAAGAAAAAGTTAGGCTTTTCACTATTGTTTTTAATGTTTTTTTCTAGCCAACATCCTTTTCTCTGATCTTAAATTTCTCAAATTATCCCTTAAAAAATGTGGGTTGTGAAAATGTTTATTTAAACTCTTTCTGACAACTAGAATCCCCACTATCATAAAAGCACCAGCATCAATAATAAAAATAATAATGATAGTAAAAAAAATTAATCAATAATGAGAACAATAATTATAATGAAAGCTTATCACCTCTTAATTATCATGCATATTCACATTATTACAAATTGTCGAGAATTTCAATGTTAATTTGGGTAATTAACAAAAAAAACCAACATTCCAATGTGTTAATATAATGGCTTAGTGGCAAGAGCTTGGAAAAGTCTCCTCAAGTTAGGTTGGACTAAAAATTTCATACCATCTAATTAAGTTAGATTAATTATTTGCATGATGAAAAACTTTCAGTCTTTTTTCAGATAGTCCAGTTTCTTCTCTTTTATATCTTACCAAGTAGGTTGTCCTCAAAATAAGAAGCAAACGTTATTTTGAAGGTTTCCTCAAATGTAGACTGCAGTGAACATGAATATGTATGCCGCTTCCTAGCATACAAATTCATTTTCTAATTTGTTTTTATGAGGGATATTTCAAAAGTAATCCATCCTATTTTTTTATTCTGTCTAAATAGATCAGACAGGATTGCAAATTGCATTATTATAATGACAGGACTTATGCATTTATGACCTAAACTTTTTATCTCTCTGTTAACTGTGAAACTCAAAGACCATTTTTCTGGCTTGAAAATGCTGTATCAAATGATCTATAAATATTCTTTAACTGACTAAAAAATTTTATAAAAATAGTTCAGAACTTAATAAGCAAAATTTCAACATCAACATCCTCATATACCTTGTACTTATTTTCTTGTCAAGCCAACAAAATGTTATCTTCCCAAAAATTTTGTATACTAAATATCAGAGGATATAAACATATATAATAATGCTATTCCATATAATAATGCTATTCCATATGTAATTTCTAAAATGTAAATTGAGGAAATAGGATATTTGAATTTTGTATTTTTAATTATAATTTAAATATACTCATTAATTCTTAACTTCCTCAACTATGCAATACAATGTTAATCATTCAATCCAGAGAGTAGATAGGAAATAGCATAGGTTTTTGTGGAGTTAACATACATTTTATCTTTAAAGATGACTTTGACTTTACTTTAGAAATAATTTGCATATACTTATCCATTTTAGTTCAAAAACTAAATCTATAATTTATAACCACTTATTGTTAAAGATATCTTTTACAGTTTTCTATATACATTATAATTGTCAAAACACTGAAAACTTTGGTTCAATCATGGGCTTATTCATCTGACACCTCTCTTAATGTTTTGGTTTAGAAAAGTTTTGAATAATAACATGACTAGGGTATAAGTTGAAATAAGATATAATGAAGAAATAATACAAGAAATAAAGGATAGCTAAGATTAATCTACTCTTAGCATGCACAATCACCCCATCATACACTAACTCTGTGTTGCTAATTGGCAAGTAGGAAAAGCTGAACATAGGCAGTATTATTGATGTAAGAATGAGTCCAACTGTAGGGGTGTCACCCCAAAACTATATAAATACAAATTTCATTGTGTGTGCAGGTGGGTGTGTTTTTCATTACACGTTTCTACATTTTATATCCCATTTTGATAACATTTTTGTTTTATTGTCAATTTATCTAGGAAGCTACCATCGACTTTTCTCAATTTTGTAAACAAGACAGAGCAACTTCTAGAAAGGTTATTTATGTTGATTTTATCAATTTATTTTAGAGTTTGTGTGGATAGTGACTAGTTTATTTGTTAAATATAATTTTGAAAATATTTTTTTTAATTCATGAATTTTAGTTTTCAAAAACTTATTCCAAAATACTACTCCACTACATGCTATATACAACTCAGAGTTTGCAAATGTTTTATTAAAAAAAACTTTAAAACAATTAAGACAATTAATTTTTTCTTAAAACATCAATTTTTTATTAGCTGTTTGCACAACAGCAAAAAGTTTTCTTTTTGTATTGTCTGCTATTTGCCTTATTTAATTTGCATTTCCACATTATTTTGTTTTGAATTTCATCATCTTGGTATCATTCTAAAAATTCATGAGCTTCTTCATTTATTATTCCACAAATCTTTTTATTTTCCAGAATACAAATTAATTTAAGTTTTCGCATCAGAGACCTGTACAAATTTGTTCATTCATGTGATTTTGCAGAAGAGATACAATCAGGAGACACTGGATCAAAATAGTATGGGGACTGTTAGAGTCTCCCCATGAAACAGATCTTAAGCTAAAATTACTTTTCCTTAACTTTGCAATTCATTTTCTGTAGAATCTTTTCTTTTTTGATTTAGAGAATCCACATATAAATACAATCATATTGCTTTTCATAAACTTAAATTGCTTTTATTATATTGAGAAGTCACAGACAGTCATAGTTATCTGGGTTATGATATACATAATCTTTCAACTACAGTGACTTCTGGTTCTCTTTAGGTGCTACGTGTCAAAATGAATAACCTAGAAAAAACTTACCCTTATCCCTTGATATTGATAACAATATACCCCCATAGATTATATAAATTATTTGGTTGTAAGATCTGTGAATATTATTAAGTTTGACAATCAGCATTTGAAGGAACCCAGAGAGCTTTTGAAAGCTAGATAAAGGCAATGACAAGAGACATGTAAAACTATACACTACAAAACATCATCTATCTATATATACAAAGCATTATGTGACTTGTTTAATCCACAGATAATTTCATCTCTTGCAAGCATCAAACTACTAATCAAAATAATTCTATAACATGATAATTAACTTATTAAAAAAATACACATTATTTCAAACATTGGGCTTTGTAATGATTTAAATATTTTGAACAGATTTAAATTTATTGAAAATAAATCAACATTCACCAGCATTTGTTTAAGGTTTACAAAGCTGATGCAGTTGATGTGACATCAGTTAGGAAATGAGTTCATCGATTTCAGAGTGGCAAGAGAGATGTGAGTGATGCTTCAGACGCACAATGGACATCTTCATTCATTGCTGGCAAAAGTGCATTAAAAATAGTGGAGATTATGTATAAAACATTCTGGGTTGCTCATTTTAATGGTACCACTTCCTTCTTTGAAGTTCTTTAACTTTTTGAGTTGAATATTAAGAAATAGAATACATTACTTTTTTAACCAACCTCGTAATATTTTATTTCTTTTTTTTTTGGTTGAAGTGAAATACTGGGTCACTAGAATTCATTAGGATATTTCTTTTTCTATTTCCAGTATTATCACAATAAAGATTATATGTAAGAAGAAAAATGATGTATAATAGAAAGGAAATTACAAGAAAAAATCAATTATATTTTTTTTATTAGAATAGATTTTTTTTAATCTGTAATAATTTTTAATGTCATAAACATTATCATCTTAAATAAAAAAAATAAAAAATATTGCAGAGCTCCAAAACCAATTGTAAGAGTGATTATAATATGTCCATAACACTTATCTTATATTATAATAGTTTAATGATCCTTATTACTAGGGTGTTAAATGATCATATATCATTTAGAATATATGATGCATACACAATCCACTTTGTTATATATGTACTTTTATTTGATCTAAAAAATGTTAAATTTAAAGAATTAATTAGGAGCTTTATCTTTGTATTATAAAGATTGTTAAATAAGTTAATTGTTTTAGTTATTGTTTTTTAATGAACAATGCTAAAACCTAACTGCAATTTAAAATCATTTCACAATTTATAGTTGATGGTA
Source organism: Xipholeptos notoides (assembly GCA_036873565.1). Lineage (NCBI taxonomy): Eukaryota > Metazoa > Mollusca > Cephalopoda > Idiosepiidae > Xipholeptos > Xipholeptos notoides. The sequence goes on from JAYKTE010033414.1 coordinate 6,842, forward strand.
AACAATTAAATGGTGGTGAAATTTCCATGCTATAAATGTTGGCAGCCCATTAATTCACTTTATTGTTTAGCATATGTTTAGTTCCATTAGAAATTTACATTGTAAATTAACTCTAACTTATATAACCTGTGGGATGTAGGGCTGTTTTTGTTTTGGACAAAAGAGGTCCTAATTGGGAACTTATAAAAAGAACAAAAATTAGTCCAATTTCTAATATCCATCTCAGAGGGGATTATAGTCCAAAAGTAAATGTTTTTTAATTAGCATCAGTAGTAATCAAAGAAAAAAGAGTTTTAGTAGTAGTAGTAATAACAATTAGTTTTTGACGGTTAAATCTATGAAGAACACTGTTGTTCCTTCACATAATGCAATGAGAAAAATTACTGAAGATTTTAGCTCATTCAGTAGTGGCATGAGATTACATTTACATGATAAATTTTAGGCTGATTCTGTCTTCTTATTGGTCCATTCTCTTCATCCATGGGTATAAAAGGAATTGTTTAAATCCTTGCAGTCAAACCCTATTTAATTTAAACCAAAAATATTGCAACATGACCTACATGTCAAGAAAAACAAATCCATCATCCAAAAAATTAGTTATTTATTGAACGCAACCAGAAAATTCTTTTGGGGCTCAAGTTTTGAAATTATATTGCATCAACAAAAAACTCTTTAATTCAACCCTGTTCTGGAATTATTCCATTCTGAATACAAAAATGCTGCAATGACAGGCCTGTCAAATAAATACAGTGAATTTTAATGCCAAAGAAGTTTTATCATATTTCATACTCATGTTGAGATTTACATGTATAACAATGCTAATACTCTTTTTTCCTCATTCCTATTATATCCTTTTTTGTTGTGTCAAAGCAATCACATTTATTTTAAACCAAAAAGCCTAAGAACATATCTAAACTTATATATAAATGGAGGTTTGGCACGTTTGATAAACATCTTTCCTTTCATCGACAAATTGAATAGCACTAGATACACTATTTAATCTATAGCTGGAGACTTATATGGTTAGTCATACCTTTCCCATTGATATTTGCCTGAATGTGAATGTAACGAAAAGACTAGGATTTGAACTTGTATATCAAGATTCCAAAGTCTAAATGCTTATCCATTGTCCCAAGTGGAATTCCCTTTAAAAAAATCAGAGAAAATATTAACAAAAAATTAAAATTCCTTAATGAATATTATAGCACTAAGCACATAAAAAAATACAGGCAGGATGAACTAAATTTCCACTTCTAGGAACCAAATGCCTAATTTTATCAACAAGATGGATTAATTTAATAACCAATTTTAGATAGAATTTTTCTACAGGTTAACAATTTTGATTTTGCAATCAATTAGTAAAACACTAAACATAATTAACTACAAAAAGTTATGAAGCCATTTTTGGCATTAAATGATATTACATTTATTTATTCATTCATTTATTTATTTGTTACTTCTCCAAATTGCACTGTGTACAATTAGATTCGAATGTATCCTCCAGGTATTTGTTAGCTAATGCTTGAATTGTGATTAAACCCAACTTCTATACATGAATTTGTGCAATAAGAATATGGCAGTCAAAAAAAGGAGCCGAGTGTCAAGTTTAGAACAACTAAACGCCCACCTCCAAAAAACAAAACAACAAATAAACTATAACACTATATCAGAAGCTTGTTGCTATTTAGGATATGGCTAAATTAACTGACTTGATACCTAAAAAAATTACTAACACAAAATATAGTTCTATTCTATTCTACCATTCTATACATGCGATATGGACTTGGAAATTCATTTTACCATCACAGCACCATTAAGAGTTTATTTAACATTACCACTAACTTTTCCTTTTGTTACATGTGGGACATTTTCTGCTTCTCATCTCTGTTGGCTTACAATAAATCATTACATATCTTTGTCTAGTTTGCTTTAACAATGAAAAGTTTTCTTTGATAAAATTATTTTCTCTCCTTTTTGTTACTTTTGTACCATATGAAAGATCTGAATATAAAATAGAGCTTGTTATTCCAGACAGCTGATCTTTTGTCTTACAATCTCCCTCTTATATATATATTTTGTCAAATCTCATTGTTAAAAGAATAGCTAATATCCCATTGTTCAAAGAATAACTGAAATACAAATCCTAAAGACAATTTAAATAAAATTTAATTAAAAATTTTTCCAAATGAACTATTTAGATTTTTGTAACACTTATTCCAAAACAAATTTCAACTTTTTGATCTAGAACAAATATTTTCTTATATTTTTAACTCAATGTTATTTTACATTTTAAATAGCAATACTAGTTAAGGTATCATTGATAATGATGCATCTATACTCATACAAGTCTGAAAATGGATGAGGCAGATTGAGTAGAATTTGTTCGTGTGAGAAAAGTCCAAGTACAGCACCCATTATGTATTTAAAAGTTTTTAAGACATTGTCAACATGTGAATATTTTTTTAAGTAACTAAGTATAAATTGCTTAGAAGAGATGTCATTTTTTGTGTATCTGGATATAAATCTAGCTTTTTTATAGTAATAGATAAATAATAAATATTAAATAATAGATAACAATATAGCTAAAATTGGTTCATAAAATAGAAAAAAATGTGTAAAATAGTTACACCAAATAAATGGGGTTAAAACCCAAACTATAAATTTGAAATTTGCTTGAAAATACAGGTGGTAATCTGTATCAAGTAATCCCACAGCACCTATGTTATATTTGTAAACTGCTTTAAAGATTAAGAATCCATTATATTACAAACATCAGAGTCCATCTTTGACGGGAAAGTCCACTTCACTTTGGAAATGTTACTTATGGAAAAAAACTTTTATAATTTATTCAGATTTTTTAATAAGATATGTCCACTGCTTTCGAAGGACATTAAAAGTATTTTTTTTTTTTGCTGACAACACAGTTTTAACTAATATGTTTATACAAATTTTGATAACTGGTTTGCAAGTGAAAACAAAGGAACACTTTTAAAATTATCAGACATAAAAATTAGAATACATGATATTTTGCATTATATTTTTTGGAATCAACAATATGGATGCAGAGTAATGTTAAAATACCTTGGAAAGCAAAAATATTATTTAATTACTTTTATCCTATTTATGATGGGCAATATTTCATTATTCATGTAGATAAAATGCCTGGCATAATTTACATTGTAAATTTACATTGTAAATTATGCCAGACATTATGTAAATTTTACATGATAGAAATTGGTTTTATCTATTAAATAAGAATTGACTTTCTATTTTGAAAAATTGCATACAAAGAGTAAGTTATTGTGTTCTTTTCATTGTTTGATTTATTAACAAATAAACAGCACTATATCATATGTAATAATTTCTTGTGTGCTGTTGTCTTCATCTTCACAGCTGATATTTCACCACAGTTACAAGACTCAGCATTCCTATCCAGTTTCGTGATTATCACCTGAAAAAGGCTAGAGGATGAATTGGCTGAGACGTGGTGAAACATTAACTATGAAGATGAGGACAACAGTCTGCAAGAAATTAAATCATAGGTTACAAAGCCTCATCTCAAAAGATTCCTAAACAAAAATACAGCGCTACATCGATCTTTCCAAATGCAAGTTTATATGAAATTATAATATTTTAAACAATTCCTCATCATTATGTGAACCACTTAACCATCAGGTTTCCTGATAAAAATGCTAAATGATAAAAAGAAAGTTGATTTTTTTTCAATATGTTTATTGTATCATGTTGTTGATGCTGTTTAGAAGTAGGACTAAACTCGTTTTTTGGCATTATTTGGAAGATTAATCTTTGATGAGATATCTAGCTCTTGGTTTCAAAATATAAATTAGAAAAAGATGAGTTAAATAGTTATATTTGAATAAGAGGTTAATGGGAAATAAAGTCATTAATAGTAATCAAGTTATTGCAGCAATTAACTTTATTTGAAATGTTGATGTTTTTGTTTCATGGTAATATTTTGAATGCATTGTATCAAAAAATATTTTAGGTTTCTCTTTTAATATTTTTCAACCTAACAGTTTTATAAAATGTTTGTAAATGATCACTGAGAAAATGAATGCATTCAATTTGATCAGTAGACTTGCACTGTACACTCAATTAAACATCAGACATTGCAGCTCTTCCATAGAAATGATTGCAGAATAAGTTTTGGAAAGGACAACAGTTTCACTTGGCTGGTAGTAAAGAAATGATTGAATGTTTAGAAGACTAACTAATGTGTTAATACGAGGGTCATTCCAAAAGTAATGGCACCTATATTTTAAAAAGTTAATTTTAAAACCTGAAGAGCTATAAAGACAGGAGCAATACCATTAAAACGAGCAACCTTTTGTGCTCTATAATTTATTTTTCTACATAGTCACCTCCAATTTTAAATGCACTTTTTTTAGCACTGACTGAAGCCAATAAACCAATCTCTTAACTCTACTGACATCATCTGCATCAGCTTCGGAAACGTTCAAGTGGAGCCAGTGAATATTGATCATTCAATTTTTTCTGCATGGAGGAATTCAATTTCTGCTTCTGATGCATTTTCACAACAGGTGTTGCTTTTTTAAAGCCTCACACCATCAATATTTGCAACAGAAAGATGAAACTTTCAGGTTATGAATGCATAGGTCCAGAATCCTATCAAGTTCATCTGAGACATGTGCGCAGTGTCTAGTAACTGGATGTGGCTTCTTTTGACTAAGATTGATACCCTAATTAGGTGACTGTATATCATTTCAAGAGTTCAATGCTTTTTCCATGAAAGACTTAATACTCTTCTGAGAAGACAGGTATAGCATCCATCTAAGTGCTGGTGTTGTTTAGCGTAAAGAGTCCATGTTTCTGATTCATAAAGTAAAATGGGTTTGATTAATTCCCCAAATATTTTTATTAATTATTGAATATGAAATAAATTGCCTCATAACTTTGCCCAAGAGGGAATTTATCAGGCTATGTGGGATTTTCCTCTGACTAGTTAGTTTTACTGTCCCCACTGCTAGGTTTTAAAATATGTAGAATTCTTAGTAAATACAATTTTTTTTTCTTATAAAATTTATATATCAATACAAATGAGCATTAAACTTAACTTTCTGAAATTTTTCAAGTGGATAGCCACCAGTTAGATCCCATCTTGAGTTTGCATTCATCTAGTCATCCTTTGCTTCTGACATATATCATGTTTCACAATACAAAATCTCTCTACTTCTACTATGCCCACCAGCTAAGAAATCAACAAGTAACTAGAATCCAACCTAGTTGCTGTAATGAAGTTTTTGCTATGTCACTTTCATTTGTCACTCTGGCATTAAGAACATGATGTTTAATTAATTTGTCTTGCTGCAAGAGCATTGAAGCAAACAGTGCTGACTCACCATCCTCATGGCTAGCAATGAATAAAAAGCTAACTTCACAACTTGCTTGAGCTAGCTTGTTGCCACAGCAATAGGAATGGGATTATTGACAATGTGATGATATCAGCAATTAAAATCGGATGATATTGTTTTTCTATTATCTCATTCATCCTTGGCTATGTTATTAAAATCTGTCATTTCAGTAATGATTATCCACTTCGTTTTGCAAATGCAATAGTAAAATAGCTCTCACACAGCTGCCTTCAGTGTTTCTTTAAATTTTCTTCTCCTTTGAGAGGGTCGTCTGTCTGCTTAATTACTGGCCATATAATGAATCCTTCTTCTCAGCTAATTGTACAATAAACATTCAAACAAATTTTAAAGTATCTGGTTAGAAGACGATATAAGGCTGATATGCCATTAAACAAATGTTATTTCCTATTCAACATTTTTCCATAATGTAAGAGGTATCCTTTAAAAATTAATTTTAAAATTAATTTTAAACTGATCAGCAGAATATTCTGTGTTGTCACTGGAAAAATCCTTTTTAATGGACTGTAAAATTGGTAGGTATAACTTAGAAATGTATATAAAATCATGAGAAATTTTTCTGTAACTTTTCCCGAGCAAAATTTGGGTCCAAAATGGATTCATTATTTCAGTCTTAGTTCACAAATTGAATGCTGAAATTTTACTTGGTTTTGCCATCAAAATCTGATAAACTACAATTTAGCTTTTTATTTACTGTGAAAATATTGACAGGACACGTGCAGATGTTGCTAATTTTTAGAATTTAATAATAACAACACAAGCTTTAAAAATTCATATTTTTTTAAGCTTGTTTTGTTATCATTAAATTCTAAAAATGAGTAACATCTGCACTTGGGTAAAAATAGTATGATGTTCAGGGGGATATTGGGATTAATTTATTTATAATAGTTAGTAATATAAAAAAAAAACTTTGTGGAAATCTCTCTAAATTCTTCCTGTTTTTTGTTTATATTTAGTAATATAAATAAGCACATGGAAATAAATCCCAATAAATATATTTTTGTTTTGAATCACTTCCAATATAAAAAAGTATGTGAAAATTTATATAGATGTTTTTTTAAAATTTATAATAGTTCATTATATAAAAATATTTAGAAATCCCTATTTTCTGGATTTTTTAAATAATAGTTAGTAATATAAAAAAAATGTTAGTGGAGATCCCTATAAATATTTTTGGGTTTTTTCTTTTTTTTTTGCTGAAATACATCATTCAGATACTATCATGACAAGTCCTCAATCTCAATAATGTTTTACCCCAGTTCATTGATGGTTTCACTCCTTCAATATTGTCTCCCTCACTTGTCATGCCAGAGTAATTAAATAAATGATTTAGTTTGCAGTTCTGAGAAAGCTACTAAGTTTGACCTGATGGTCCCAGAGTGGGAATAATTCCTGAAGAGGCTGAAGAACATATCTTCTGAAAAGTTGGAAAGATAACACAATAGATAAGATTAAAGTCCTACTAACGATTTTTTATGTTGTTTTTATATGATGATATATACCTGGTCAAGCACCAAACCAAGTTAGGCTCAAGGCCAGTTTTACGTACTCATTACATCCCCAGACTTTTTGTTGTCCTTCAATTAGATGGAATACTCTCCTTCAGCAGACAGGTCTCATCTACTCAGGTTTTAAAATCAGTGTTATCCTTGCACCTAGAGGAATTACTCTCCAGAGTTAATGAGCCTCATCTGCCGAAGACAGCGGAAAGTAATTGTGATGGTTTTGACTGGGATATGAACTCATGTGATATGATTCCAGAGTCAGAGCTTCTACCATTCCTCTGCCTTTGCTGATGTTTTTATATGATATATACTTGTTTGAGCACCAAACTAAGTTAGGGATGCTAGTACATTATGTTTTTTCTAAATAATCAAATTTTTTTCATTTTTAATAAGTATTTAATTATCAAACTATATCTAGTTTAAAGTAGAAATTAGCCTGAAAATCAGATTGTAGGACCAGTTTTCAGCTAATAGCATTTGAATTTGCTGAAAATTAGGTATTGTTCTTTATTATTATTAATTCTTTCATTGCTTGCATCTGATTTCTGTTTGTTATAACTTTGTAATTTCATCCAATAATCGCTCGTTAATATTAGAGACAATCAATGGAGAAGAAGCCTCAAGTGAGATAAAAGGATGTTAATTTGAATTTTGCTTGAAGCTCGCACATTATTTCTGATTGTCAATGCTTATTCCCAGTGGTAGAATAATGATTTCTGAACAAATAGCAAACAAAAATATGGTGGTAGAAATCTTGTGGAAAAGAAAAACAAATTAATTGTTTGAAAAATTAATATCAATAAACTAACAATAGCTAAATAACATATAACAATATATAGCAACATATAAAAATGGCTATATATAATGATATATATAATGACATTTAACAATAGCTATATATGATGATATATATAATGACATCTAAAACTAGCTATATATAATGATATATATAATAACATATAACAATAGCTACATATTTATAATATATGATATATATAATAACATATAACAATAGCTACATATAATGATATATATAATAACATATAAAACTAGCTATACATAATGATATATAATAACATATAAAAATAGACATATATAATGATATATAACAACATATAGTGATAGCTATAATAAAACCTTGTTGAAATGTATTTAAAATTTGAGAAAGATTTAACAAATTTTAAAACATATTCAGCAAAACTATGCTTGGGAATTTATAATCTTTCAATAAAATTTTGATATCTTTATTTTCCTTATAATGAAAAGTACAATTGGTAAAGGAACCAGTGCACAAGCAGTAAGCGTTTGGACTTAGGAATTATGATATTTGATTTCAAATCCAAGTCAATCTGTTATATTTACATTAATCTGTATTTCAATTTTTCCCTTTCAGAAAGCTGTGAATTTCCTAATATCCCTAGATATGAGTCAAATAATGGAAGTGCTCTTCTTTTATTAACTTTTCATCAAAATGAAAATATTTATAAAATATAATTTGATAATTAAAGACCTTTAAAGTTGATAGAAATTATGTACTAACTCTCCAGAAAGGTTTAAATTCCCTAATAGCCTCAGCTAGGAGTCAAATACGGGAACTGCTCTTCTATTAATTAATCCATCAACAAAATGAAAATTTTTATCAAAAATACTTATTGTTACAGTTAAAGTATCATTCAAGTTTATCTGCCATTAGATAAAATCAACAAATCTATTCTTTCAACAAAAATAACTTTCTTAAGATAAAAAAAACCTTTGATATTCATAAGGTCTTAGTGACAATTTTCTTTTGATCAGTCAATAGAATAACTGTTGAAAAGAATATGAGTATTTCCTTAAGTAAATTATTATAAGATTAGTCCAAATTTTTTTAGTGAATATATTTTAGTTATGTTTGAACAATAAGAGAAAAAAATATATACATATATATATGTATATATATGTATGTGGGAAAGAGAAGGGGAGACAGGTCATAAGATGTGACAGCCACTGGCACTAACTGGAATGATAAGCTCTCTCGCTCTCTCTCATTCACAAATCTTTCATGCGATGCCAACATAACTAATAAAGAATATAAGAAAATATTTTTACAACCAAAAAAAAAAGGTGTTTGTCACTATTGAAGTAAATTGGACAAAGATATGTTGGGTTCCGATGTAGAATGAAGAAGACAAGGTAAAGCAGAGGATTACCAGCATTCCCTGCACAAATCTACATTATTCTGAATTTGCTGATTTTCTTTTTAAATCATTTGATTAATAATATACATTTAATTTTTTTCTTCTTCTGCTTCACAGCTCCAGATGAACTTTTACTTTACACTTTGACTGGAACTGGACAAATAGGATTCCATGCAATAAATTGGCCAGTGTCAACTTATTTAACCCTTGTTGGATGGACAACAAGTCCTAGTGCTGTTGTCTATGACCCAGTTGAAAAGGTAAGAGTAGAAATAAAGAAATATTCATTCATATTCTTATGATATTTTTATATCTTTGATTTTGTTATTTCTGAATTTGCTTTTCATAAATAAGTCTGTAAAAGGAAATACAAACCAAAAATATCTTCACATGCCATTTGCAAGTGACCAAATATTAGAATTGGCCTTGTTCTGGTCGCTGCATAGTGTCATCCAATCAGGTCCAAGCTAGCTGAATTTGTCCAGGGCTTCCATACCTTTGAAATCCAGTATTTAAATGCATGCTAGAAGAGAATGGAACAGAGGCAGATCATTTCTGATTAGGTTGGCATGGGATGGCATGTATGATGTTGAGTGACCTAAAACTCCTTTATGTCTCCTGCATTTGACATCACCATCCACACCATATTTAAACTGTCCAGAAGTGACTGTTTTTTAAATCAAGAAATTAAATTTTATAAGTTTTAAAAACACTTTAATGGCTTATTTTAAAAGTGTTTTAAATAAATAACATGAATAAACCACCAAAACAATGAAAATTTACAGTTTTGTGCTTTTTATTTGTAAGTTTATGTCATGGGGGTTATTTTTTAATGGCAATCTCTGGTAGACCTACCACTTTGTTCTGTGAGAAATAACCTTTGTTAAAGTGCATAAATATGTTCAGGTTATTCTTGATGAGAATTGTGCTATAGTTACTCATTCTAATTCTACTCATTAGATATGAATACACATAGTAAAGTTTATTCATTTTTTGGTCAGTAAAACTTTTGATTTTTTGAAATTGTTTGATAATTCTTCATTATAATCTTTTTTCCAGTTATTCAGACTTCTACTCTCCTCTCCAGTTTTATTTTTACAACATTTTGGTTGTGCGGGGTTGAAGGGCAAATCAGCCAAAACACTGTGAAGATAAAATTGAAGATGAGAGTAGAAGTTCAAATAGTTTGAATAAACATAGTAAAGTCATGTCTCAGTATATCTTTTCCTAGTGCAAGATACTTATTCTAGTGATACTGATTCTTCAATTTGAACCACAGTTAACAACACAATTTGCTTCAATAATGTTCATCTTTTAGGCTGTGGGCCCAAAGGTCTATTTCATTCTAAATTTTTCATTCTGTGACACACACTTAAAATGGAAGAAAAAACTCCTCTGAAAGTCATACTTTCCCCTCCGTGTGGAGATGTTTTACATTTGTAATAATTTAATTTTAACAACAAAATGTTTAATAAAACAAGCATTAATGTAGTAAATATTATCAAGATGAATAAAAAGCTGAATAGTAATTGGTAGGGTTTGGAGACAAAGCTAGCAAAAATTTCAGCATCCAGTTTGTGGATTAAGATTGAAATGACAAATTAATGCAACCAAGTTTCATTTGGAAAAAGTTACAGAAAAACTTACGATTTTATACACAATCTTATCAAAAGGTCTACCCCACCACTTTTACAAGCTGATTTTCAATGACAAGACATCCTATTTCTCTTTATTCTTTAATTGAATCCTACCTTTTCTCTGCTCATTTTTACACTAAGACTTGATTTTTATCCTTATTTCTCTTTTCTTCATAGTTTTTTAATTTTGTCCTATAGGTTTTTTCTTACTCTTTTCTTACTATTCTTTATTCTTCTGGTATTCTTTTCTGCCGTGTTTTATCTATTTCATGAGCAATTCTTTTCTATTAGTTCTAACATCCTGTATTTCTAGCAGTATGTCTATTATCCTATCTTTTTCTATTGAATTCCTCAAATTTCTTCTTCACGCCCTATTTCATTTCTTCTTATTTTTCTGTCTAAAAAAAAAAGTTATCAGCACCCAATTTCTCACATTTGTGTTGTTTATCAATCAACTATTTTGTCATTGAAAATAATTTTTGCTTTGGAATATTTGATTTCTCTTTACACGTTTTGAAAATCAGCCCTACTTTTCATTTCATTCCTTTTGAATTACATCAAGCATTTTAAAAAGAAGCGGAAACAAAAACCCCTTTGAAAACAAACACTTTCAAAAAAAGCAACAACTAAACAGTTGGCCAATCAAAAGACTAAACGCCGTTGTTAATGTTCTATTGTAGCAAATTTAAACTCTCACACAGAAATATTTTCTCTTTATTATGTCTTGATATGAAAAATCTTGAAAATGTCAGATCAAAAAATACTGTTTCATTAAAGTTTTGAAATTAGAAACAAAAGTACAAAAAAAAAGAAAGAGAAGTACTTGAGTGAAACAAAAGATAATTATTCACTATTTGTTTCTGAAAGAATCTATCATTAGCTTCAAGCATAGTTTTGGATCAGGAAAAAGGCAAAAGCATAGGAAATCTCAACAGGAATATAGACTAATTAGCAGCTATTGAATGTAGATAAACCCTGACACAAAAGTTGGTCTGGGAAAGATTTCAATAGTCAAGTTTACATATATTCAGCTCCATTGCACAAATACATCTACTGAAAATGATTACCTCTACACAATTTAGTTTGTAAAAAAATGTGATAAAAGGAAGATGAAAATTTTCTTTTTCTTAATTCAATGATCTTTTTAGAATAGAAATTTCTCACTCCCCTACAAATACGGGAAAACTTGTTTAGAAAACTTTGATGGCAGTAAATACCACATTTAGTCTTAGTTGTTTTTAGAAACTTGTATTATTCACAGCAATCAAGCATACTAAAAGGGAAACAGTATTTGAAATAGCATATTTTTCTTGTAAAGAAAGGAATAAGGTTTTAGGCAAATAATAAAATTGAAAACCACCCAAAATCAGGAGGTAATAGCTGCCAAAAATGAAAAGAATAAAAATCTAGTTTCTATTTATATTAGATATCTTCTTCCTCTGATGTAAATTTGTGACTGTGAGTCCAGTAGGCTCACCCCATTTGAATAAAATATGCATTGTGGACTGAAATAGCAAAATTATTGAATGAGCTATCAAGCAAAAATTATTTTTTCTTAAATATAAAGCAAATATTCTTAAATTATTTGGATTGAAACATCATAGATATGAAAGAATAAAGAAATTATAGAAATAACATTTAAACAAAAATCTTATGAATTGAAAGTTTGATAAAACAAATGAAATAAAATTTAGAAACTTATGTTAATGTTTTTATTCCAGTAAAGAATTATCCTGAGGGTATTCATCTTTGTATGATAAGAATAAGTTGGAAGAAAAAATATATTAAAAAAAAAATAGTAAAGAGAAAAATAACTTAAAATGAGTTGTCAATGGAGTCAAATAGTATGTTTTTGAATGAACTTGTTTTGTTAAACAATTTCATTTTTTTAATAGATAGAAAATTAAGAAGAAAGTGAATGGAATTATTCATACTTATTCTTATACAACACAGATTAAAACACTGGGTATAATTCTTTACTAGATTTGAAATATTAATGTAGTTTTTTAATTTATATTGTGTTTAATAAAATTTCAATGCCTGAAATTTTTCTATAAAAGTTGATATTTTAATAATTTCTTTATTTTATCATATTTCATCCATTTTCTTTATATTAAAACACGGAATGTGAAAAATAAAAGATCAAATACAACATGTATTGATTTTTATTTTGCAAAGCAAGCTAGTTTATATAATATGCTTTATATAAGAGCACTGATGATAATATAAAAACTTGTATTTTTGTTTTAGAATTATAAGTATTCACTAATCTATTCATACACTTTTTAGAAATCTCCTGCTCTTACCCATTGATAAAACAACACCCACATTTTGTAAGATTAGGTTGACACTATAGCATTTTGGTTAATTAAAACATTCTTTAGAGCATATTGTTGATCCACATTCATATATTTATTAATATATACATATATTGGTGTGGTTATGCAAAAAGCTCAAATTTCACCAAGATATATCAAGTTCTCTCAAGGGTTTTCAAAATGTTTTTTAATAGTTTGCAAAACATTTTGCAAATTGACTTTTTTATTTTCAGAAAAAAGATACATTTTTTAATGATATCATCAAACAATTTAAACACTTACTATCACTTTCATTTGGTTTCATGAAAGAATTATAAACAATGATTAAATGATTATTATCATAATAATCTATCCTATTCTAATCTCTTTCAATCACCACTTAAATATTTTAGCCTCAGAGTATGATCTGATGATATGGTTTGTTTTTATGCTTTTATTAAATCAGTTTTATAGAAATATACATTCTTTTTCCATGTTATAAAAACTGATTGAACTCAGTGTGCTGGAGAATAGAGCTGGCATAACAATTCCAATTCATTAAATGTTAACTATTTTCCAGAGAAAACATTAGCAATTGTCTATTGTTTTTAATCCTTTGAGACAAGGCTTCATAAGTTGTATCTCTATTTTTTTAACTGTTGTCTTCATCTTTATAGTTATTGTTTCACCACGTTTTGCCCAACCAATATTCTGGCCTTCTACAGGTGTATTATAAGAATTGAGTAAATAAGATAAAAAAATCCACCCTTGATGACCCCTCTGGGTCTTTGGTATAGCGGATAGAGATGTTGAGGCTCCACAGTTCCAGATTAGCATTTTCTGATGATAGCAGTTTCAATCCAACCAAGAAGACCTGAGGATTAGCTGGCCAAAAATTGGTGAGACAGCAAGTATGGAGTGCATTTATTACTGGGGGTACATTTCCAAGATTAACATTTCTACCCAGTCACAGTTAATACACATTAAGGACAGAGGATTAGTTGGCTGGAACTTGGTGAAAACAACTATAAAGATGAGGACAACAGTCCACAAAAATAGAAATAGGGAACTTTAGCATTTCATTTTATTATTTATGAAATTCATAAATTCCCTGAATTATTAATGTATTTGGGGAAGAATGTGTCTCCATTAAGTGATCATGAGTGAACACTACAAAATTTTTGCTCTCGTGAATTTGTCTATGTAAACATAAATGCCTATACATTCATGTTTTACTTTTTATGGAATTGTTTTTGCACAATACAAGGAAAAAAAAAACAGTAAGTTAAAGTAAAACCGGAATGTATTTTTGTGTTTACTTTGGGAACAAGACAACATACTCATGAGAAGTACAGATTTGCTCTATGCTTTGATACATGTATATGCATATAATGGAGACATATTGCTCAGCAAAAACATTTATCACACAGAGATAGATACAAATTTGATTTAATATTGAGATCTAGTTCTTCTAGAATAGCAGTATGCTTGTGTGCATTCTTATCTGAAAAAGTTTTGGATGCATTTTATAGTTTTCTATTTTTTATTTCCTTATTCTACCTCCACTTAGCAAACTATAGTTGACGTCTCCTATGATTAGATTCATCTACTGTACTATTTCAAAATTCTTTGCCAATTGTCATCTGGTTTCAAATCTTTAAATTTCTGAATACAGTAGAACTCCGATACTTTGGAATCCAATACTTTAAAACTGGCATTAAATCGGTCTTCTAATACTTTTGATTCATCATCCACTACTTTAGACTTAGTAAAGAGATTTACTATTGGTTATTTAATTCAGTATGTACCTACTCATAATTTCACTCTGTCTAGTATAATTACTGATACTATGGATGTAAACTAATGCTAAAAAAAAACACAGATAAAGGCTTATCTATTTAATATTGATTCAATATTGATTGACAATATCTAAAATATAAATACCTAAATTATTTTATACCTGTCACTTTTATTTAGTTTAAATGTAAAATATTATTTATGAATTATTAATTTTTTTTGCTTCTATCCTGTAAATTCCTAAGGTATATAGTATGTAGGGAAGTCCACTTAGGCAGCCAGACTTTGGAATCATAATAATTGAGTTTGAATCCTGGTCATTTCATTTATGTTCAGATTTGGACTAATGCTCATATGAAAGATATGAATCCCCACATTCCCTCCAGGTATAGATTAAATAGTGCATATTATGTTATTGAAACAACTATGTGTAGATAAAAAGAACATTTATCAAAAAATTAGATTCACCAAAAAGACCAACAAATCTTCTTCTTTGTTATTTGCATGTCCCAATTACCAGTTATCCAAAACTACTGTGCATTAAATCCATTTGGGAAAAATAAAAAAAATACTAGGCCAAAAAAATACCATGCAGAAAAAATTGAACCAATTAACATCCACTGATGCCTGTTAAACGTTTATGAAACCAATGTAGTTGATGTCAGCACAGTTAGGATATGTGTTCTTCAGTTTGAGAGTGTCGAGAGAGATGTGAGTGACAAGCACGCTCCAGACACTCAATGGCAAAAGTGCATTGAAAATGGTGGTGCCTATGTAGAAAAATAAATTCTGGAACACTTGTTTTAATGGTACAACTCCCAACTTCACAGCTCTTCAACTTTTAAAAAACTTTTAAAATGGATGGCATTACTTTTGGAACAACCCCATAAAATAAGATTTAGAAATATTTAAGTTGAATTGATGATTGTAAGCACTTATAGAAAAAAGAAAAGTGTTTTCTTTTTCTTGACTAGAAAATGCATGATTGATTCCAATTCATTTTAAAAGACAAAGGTCACTCAAGTGAAATGGTTTACTGAATAACAAAGAGTGCCTGTATTCACAAGGCTTGACCTAGCATTTAATGATAAGGGCTTTACAATTTCTAAGTTAAATATATTTATTATGGTAGGAAAGATATCAGATGTGTAGTAGAAAGTACAAGATTAATTCTAATAAAGAAGTCAATTTTTTTTTTACATAATGAGTAAACCTCAAACATATTTCATCGGAGAACTGTGAGAAAACAAATATATTTGAAGTCATTTAATTAATGCTAATTTAAATAATAAAACAAAATAAAATTTCAAACTTGAACCAAGCCAAATGTAAAGAAAAAGTTTATAGAGTTTCAGTTCTCATTAGTTTATGGCCTAAAGTCTGTTTGAACAAATTTGTTGTCATTGATAGACATCAAACAAAACCAGAGCTTTTAGAATTTATTCATCGAATAGGTTTATGCCATTGAATATTTTAAAAATGTAAAATTTTTACACAGAACTTACTCTGTGAATAAATCAATTATTAATAATTATGTTTATTTCCATATTTGTATTTTTTCATTTTGTTAAATTGGGAAATCTACAAAAATCCATAAAACCAAAAATATATACCGATTAATCATTACAAATCAGATGTCTTCTAGAATGAGTGATACACGATTTGATGTGTTTCTTCCATTAACACTTAATATAAAATTGTTGAAGATATGTTAGGATGTAAAGAAAGTAATATCATTATTTTTCATTTTGATCACATTGCAACCTCTTAAGATTAAAACAATCAGTGTTCTTAGTTAAATTGCTATAGTAATACTATCAATAATTTCCCATAAATAACAATTAATAATGCTTAATTGATTTTAAGTGGCTAAAACCTCAAGAAATAGTTATCAATGAAGAGCATCTGGGACATTGTATGCTTTATGAATACAAAAAACACTTCAGCTATTGAAGCTGCACAAAACATTTGAACTGTTTATAGGAGGAGCACGTTGAATGATTGAGGATGGGAACATTGGTTCGTAAGGTTTTTATGTGGAAATTTTAACCTCAAAGATAAGCTACAAAATCAATTGATCCAGAAGCCATGCTGTTGAAGTGTATCTAAAGTTTACCAACAGAGAATTTTCCCCAAAATTAAATACAACCTCCATAATTTCATGCTTCATTTCATATTTCAGGAAAAAAAATGACTTTACTTTCTTTCCAACCTGATAGTTAATCAAGTTTCTATTTGATCGTGTATCAATCATGAACCTCTTAACTACTGTTCCATTAGGTTCACAAATAAGAATAGCATGAATCCCTATACTCTCCTTCAGCTAAGTTCAGCTTTATCCTATATTATTAGTGCTGTTTAAGGAAGACCAAGAAGTTCCCCATAAAACTTGTTGAAAAATGAATGATACATGAAATACTGCCCTCATATTTTTCCTAAACATTTCCTTCTTTGAAATAATCAACATAGGATATTTGATTCCACTCTAATTAATCTAAGCTTCATTATTCATTGGAGTAATAACAAAAGCTATATATCAGATTGTTATAATAAAATAACAAAAAGCTGAATATCATGGTTCATCTTTGCAAATGCATAAAAAGAATAAATGCAATGAGTGCCATCTATAAACAATAATGCTATACAGGGCTGGTTTTTAGCCAATTTGATTAACTGAAACCTTCACCCAAAAGGGTTCCAATAATAAAATCTAATGTATTGACCTTAATCCAAATTGGCTGAGAAATTAGGTAAAGTATAATTTTTTCTAAATTTACCCCTCTACCTGCTTACACTAGTTTTGAAAGCTGGGCAACACACGAAAATCTTTAATTACTCTTGGTAAAATCAGTGCCAGATTAGTGATTAAAATGACTAAGTGGTTGGCAGTTATGTAAGGTTCAAGATATATCAAAGAAAAAAAAAAAGAATTATCAAAAAGAAATGGTGAATGTATTTTTCTAAAGCTCTTTCTTTATTTTGCAGATTGTTGTCCTATCTTTATAGTTGTTGTTTCACCAAATTTTGGCCAACTAATCCTCTGGCCTTCTTCAGGTGTTTTACAAATACTACGGAGGGCAGTAATTACTGGTTACATTTATATTTCTACCTGCTCACGGCTAATATACTTGAAGAATGATAGAGGATTAGTTGGCTGAAA
>JAYKTE010033415.1:0-15241 GCA_036873565.1 Xipholeptos notoides
TTAGACCGAATATGAACGCAAACGGAAGGACTGCGATTCGAACTCGCGTACTACGATTCCGAAGTCGAGCTGCCTACACATTGGCCCAAATCGACTTCCCCTCTTTTTGTTTGAAAATCATTATAGATTAATTATTTATTATGAAGACTGCAACAATGCAACAGAGCAATGGCTAGGATCACTTAGTTGGATCACCAACATTGACAGGAACTTAGTTTCTTTTTGGAAAAAGAAATGAAAATCATAAAAATCTGAAAGTACTTTTTTATCAGAGGAAAATAAAATAAAGAAATAATGATAAAGAAAGAGAAAATGGGGAAAGGGAAAAAGAGAAAAAGAAAAGTCCTACCTTTCCAAATGGTGTTAGGACATCTTTTATAGATTTATTCTCCAAAATATCCAACTTGTTTAATCCACTTCCACCAATAATTCCAATCTGAAGAACAAAACATAAAAAAAGAAAATACAGATCAACAAAACTTATTCAAAAGACAAATTTAAAAATTAAATCAAATCAAGACAATAAAAAACAAAACATAAGAAAAAATTTAGTTTTGACATTTCTTTGTGGCTTTCAATTTTCATATGTATTGAACAATGATGGTGGATTATTTCAACAATTTGCAAACTTTGTGAACAAAAACTAAATCTACAATTTCACTCCAGATTGCTTCCCTATCAATCTTCCTCAAAAACCAGTTGGTTGCTGTTAGTAACTAGTTCTAATAATAATAATAATTGAATTAACTAGTTCCTGTTAGCAGCTAATTGGTTTGTAACTTTCATCTTAATTCTTTTTGAAATTGACCATTTTGTTAGATTTGTCGTCTTAGAATAATCACTAATAAAGTTAGGATTTAAACGTCTGTGGCATTTTTTTTACCTAGATGACGAGGTAACTGATCAATGGTAGCAGTACAAGTTTTTAACTAGAAATAAATATTAAATAAGTAACGAAACAAAGTAAATGTAATGTACTACTGTAACATTTTTGATTGCAAATGGACTTCCATAGTAAGTTATAAGGTGATGTCAGTTAACCTCTGATATAAAAAGAGGTGGACAGGACATCACAGTGAGTCAGGTTGGGAAAGCTAGAGTTGGGTTCAGAGTCCATTGCAGTCAGCAGTCAATGGTATACGTGAGTGGAATGGCTGATTGCGAGCAGAAATAAAATGTGGATCCACAAAATTCCTGTCTTCTGTGTCTTTATGGGGGAGATTTCATATTCTAACTAAAATCCAGGTACCACCAGAATCAGATGAGGTACAGATGGTACGGCCCCCTTGACTGGTCGAGGATGCAGGAATCAATAATCGATCCCTTTCGGAATTTCTTGTATTTTCGATGAAGAACAATTCTCCCCGTAAATTAAAACCATCCCATCTTCCTTTTTAAGTTCTCTCCAAACTGCTAACAATGGTACACAACTAGTAAAGTGCTGCTGATACCCAAAAATGGGAAAGGAAACATTTAGAATCAATGTCAACAATTAATTAAATTCACACATGAAAGAAAAGAACAAATAACCAAATTTTTCTTAAAATCCATTTATTTACAATATTGAAAGGGAAAATTTGGTATTCTTTTATAATAATGTTTCATTTTAATTTTTAAATTATTTTACAATAATTACATCAGTTTCATTAGACAGTCAAATTGCAGTATTACAGACAGTGTATCATGGTAATCTTGATCCATTACTAACTTCAAATTCCTTCGTTCCCTAAAGTGCGAAAGGGCCTAAATTTAAACCAATTGAGGAAATTAAATGCTGATTTCAAATTCAGCGAAAATAATTAAAACTTAAAAATAGTTTTTTTTCGCTATGATATTTGAAAAACTATTTTCTCTATTTATGATTCTTTTAAAAAATGATTATTGTAGTGGAGCAGCTTACATGCAATTTTGACCCAAATAGTACACTTGGTGAGCAAAGCATGAAAATTAGCACACATGTTGATCAAATTCTATTTTTTTAAGTTGATCCGCCATGTTAAAGATGGCTGCCACCATTTTCAAAACTCAAATTTCAGAAAAATGAACATATATCTTTATTGTGATAGTTTGTTTTTTACTTGAATTTCCACAATTTTAATGTCAAAGGCATTTTCTACTATGAAAGTGAAGCTACAAGACTCAACCTGGATCTAAACTGTCCATGAACATGACATTCAAAATGACAACTACGAAACTGTTGTCCTATAGTTTTTCGGAATCCTTGGGATGAAGCTTGATAATTTGTACAAGTATTTTTCGGACTGCTGTCCAAATCCATGTTATTGCGGTCTTCACAACTTTTGGCCGTCGTTCAGGTGATCGAACTTGGGAACCTTCTTGTCGTAATCGGGAATTACAGAATTTCGAACTTAACCCTTTATTCAAACTACGGGAGTAGCCTGCTCTCGTCCTGTTAACCATGACTGCAATAACATGGATGAGGACAGCAGTCCGAAAAATACTTGTTCTGTTAACCATGACCGCAATAACATGGATGAGGACAGCAGTCCGAAAAATATTTGTTGTCCTATAATTTCAAAAGATTAAATTGCAAACTGAATCAGGGCACAATTGTGCAATTTATTGTTGTTAAAGTCGGTATGGAGTTCAGTGTAAGTGTTCTATTTCGATGTTTTGTAACACTTCTTACCCCTAACCCCTGTAGTTGACAACATTGATCACAATCCTTACACTACAAATGCAACAATTTCTTTTCACGGAACAGGCTCATCTGTTTTTCAGCATCCATATTCTTTACCATTAACTGGTTGTCGTAAGGAGTAGTTCAATGCCCAAAAGCCAAAATCTAAATCTATAAGGTCTTTGCCAGATAATTACACAAACATAAAACCAGCATACCTGAAATCAAAACTAAATCCTCCAACCACTACAATACCAGCTAGTGTATCTGATCATGATTACCTCGTTCAGAAACAGTTCCACAGAAAAAGTAAAAAAAGTCAAGCCAGTGTCCTAGTCTGCCTACCATTCATTGATTGGTAGAGGATAAAATGTCAATATCAGTATTTCCTAATTGATACTGTTTTGGCAAGAACAAGCTCATTCAGTAAGAACAATCATGCATACAATGGATAAATAAATCATAAAATAATGCTTTTTCGTGGCATTGCCTTTTTTCCATGCATTTATGGGTTGTGATGCTGTTTCCGTGTTTGTTGAAAAGACAGCATGGCAGGCTTGATGAGACGTCACAGAAACATTGTAGTCTATGTAAACTATGTGACATTTTGACAGAGCAAGATATTGATGTTATTAAGAAATTTGTTGTTATTATATATGATCAAACAAGCATTTCCACAAAAGTTAATAAGACACGTTTTGATCTTTTTGCCTGCAAACAATGACCTTATTCCACCATCCAGAGCTGCCTTAGTTGAATACACTTGAGATCAGTCACTTTGTAAAAAGCAGGACTTATCGTCACCATCAAGTTGGGGTTGGAAAAAAATTATGTGGTTTGGGGGCCATATTGGACACAAGTTATATCTATAGTAGCATTAAGTCCCGTTGGAGACACTGGTTCCAGTCAGGTCACCGAAGTTAAGGAATGTAGAGCCTGTTCAGTACTAAGGTGGGTAACCACTTAGGAATACGAGTTACTGCACCAGGGTGGTTGGTTGTTCTTGACATGAGCAGTTGAATCCATCAAGGAACTCGAACAGAACATGCCTCCTTCCTCCCTGCTACACACTCAATCCTTCACACCGACCGACCAAGTCAGCTGCTTAGCAGCTAATAACATCTTCAAATAGAGTTACCGCCTGAGGTTGAGTTTCTCAGAAAACTCCGAGATTGCAAAAACTCTGAAGACTGATCGGGGAGCCTACTTAATAACAACAGTTGCAGCATCATGTCAAGAACTGGTCAAATGTAGATGTAGAATGAACTGTTTTGGCAACTGTAAATGCTTTAAATCAGTACTACTGTCTTGCACTTGCATTGTTCTCTGTAGTTATAACTACTCAGATTAGATCCACTGAGTCTTAACAAACATAAATAGTAATTTATTCAACAAATCTGTACTTCTGGTAATTCTTGCGCATGCGCAGTTCGTATTGACGTTATTTTTGTACAAAATAAATATTATGGTTGTGGTGAGTCATATTGAGGAATATACTACCAAAAGAGAAGAATATTAATTAAAAATGTAACATAATTATAAATGATGCCATTTCAAAAATTATGGCGGCCATCTTGAAATTGGCGGAAACTTGAGTGCCCATGGCCAACGTAACGATGTTTTATAGTCAGGAACATACCAACGAAGCTTCATGCAAAATTTGGTGCTTTGCTCACCAAATGTAAGATTTTACCCGTAATCCACTCACTCCACTATTAGAATTATAAGCACCGAATAGAATTTTCCGGAAATGTTCGTCAAAACGAAGACGAAACGTCGTGCCGAATGAATTGACATTTTTTAGTTGTTTCTTTATTGAAATTGTTGAATATTGAAGTATCTTTTTTTTTCTTCGATGTTTAACTCATCTGAAACTCTTAACTAAGTCTCATGGGTTTCAACCATTAAGTCATCTTTAGAAATTAAAGGATTCATTACATTCCATTATCATAATGGAATCCTTTAATTTCTAATAAAAATGATGAAATGATTTCATCATTTTTATTCCGTGCCATTTCAAAGTTTATTTTTTGACGAATAATTAAAAAGACAAAACACTCAAATGTTTTTCTATTTTTTTTAACTTTCATTCCAACCAAGAAAATGTTTTTGTTGTTTTCTTTTAAAATTCACCTCCCCTTTTTAAAAATTTAATTTAAATCAATAACATGATGAATCAATTTGAAACTAAACTACCGTAATTAAAATAATTTAAAAGTAGTAAAAAAAAAAAAAACCCATAAAAATAGCGCCAGATAATCGCTTGTGGTGAACACACGTGAGGTAATAGTTTTTAAACACACAACAAACACTAGTGTGTGTGACAACAACACTCCAACGAAACTTGAACAATTCGGTTCGGTTGTAAGAAAACTTTTTTTAATCGTTGTCTCTCTCTGGGTATTCTGGCCAATTCTCTGTCGGTACTTTCTTTAAGTGTTAAAAAAATATTTTTTTATAAAATTTAATAATGAACATTTTATTTATAAGATTTGATTAAAAAAATAAAAAACAAGAGAATATTATCAAAAAGTGAAAAAAAAAGACAGTTTTTAAAGTATTACCTTTACTTTGCTCATGATTAAAATGGAAATGCAAAACAAAACTGGACAAGAAATTCGTCTCAATCGAAAACCAAGACAATTATTCGAAAGAAAGAAGAAAAGAAAAAACGAGCTCGCACTTTGTTGTCGTCGTAAAACTTAAATCTGACTTGATTGCCCTGTTTATGAGTTTCAAAAAGGCGAAAGCTTCACTTAACAATTGTTTAAACGTTGATTTAAAGTCCAAGAACTTCTTAAAATTAACAGACTGGTATTATTTAAGATAATTATTCAAAATTAATTTTAATTTGGGCAACTATTTTACCTGCGTGTGCGTGCCTTTATCTAAAAGGGAAATAACTCTAGCGTTTCAAATGAAGACGATATTCAAGAGAAGAGAAAGCAAATAATCAGAATAGTGACGCAGAATGAGGTTCAGGTTAAGTGAGAAGTGCGGTGCGCGTAACGGTCTGGGTAGAAGGTCAGATTTAGAGACTGAAATGGCATTGAAAAACGTAGGTCAGGTCCAATAGCACACCCCAGACTCGCTTTATACACAAACGCACAAGATATGTGTTAAAAAAAGCAACAAAGTTTAATTTGAAGGTTCTTAATGCGAGAAACTTCATAAATTATAGTTAACTAACTGGCAATATTAATAAAAAAAAATGAGGTACTACTGGACTTTATCGTACCAATATGGCTGCCGCAACTCGTATAATGACTAGTCCCTAAATGCATTTTTCACACTATTCAAAACAACAAATGATGGTGCGAAAAGAAAATGTTTTTCTAATAAATTTTCTTTTGTTTTGTTGAATGGTTTTTGTAATAAATTTTTTTTCCCATTTTTACAAACTTGTTTTTTTTCCCGCACCATTCAAAACAAAAAATTAACAAGTTGTTGAAATGGTGCGCAATAATAATCTTTTTTTTTCCGCACCATCACCTCCACAAATATAAATTGTTGAATGTTGCGAAAATAAAAGTTTTTTTTTTGTAAATTTTTTCTCCCACTTTTACAAACTTTTAATAATTATTTTTTTTACTTCAGTTGGTTTCACAGTATTTTTTCGCAACATTCAGCATTTTCAAATTATAAAATAAATTTCAAAAAGGAGAAGTAAATCAACCAATTTCTGATAATTTTTTATTACGATAAATTTTTAGTAATATTAAAAACAAAAGTAATTAAACAATTTTGATAATTAAATTATAATTGTATCTAAATTCATTTATTGTCGCGTGTGCTACTGACTAGACTGACTGCTGTCTGTACAGACAACACAACATAATTCTTTAAGCTCACATATAGCAGGTTTATGGCTATTTAACCAGTTTTATCAAATTGAGCTCCTCGTCGTCCACGATGACTCTGCATTTGCAACAATATTTGAATTCAGTAGCAATTATCATTTGGCAAGAGTAAAAAAAAAGTTTTTTTAAACATTCAAAACCACAAAAAAGACTAAAAATGCTTTTGCTTCATGCTGGCTGGTGGACATTTTAACTTAAAAGTAGAACAGAAACAGTTAAACATTTTTTGAAGTTTTTTTTAATGGTTATTGAAAAAAATGGTTACAAATTTAAAACATTAAGTAAATAAGCTAAAACATTTATTTCCAAACACCATCCCTACCCTAGATTCCGTTTTAAGAAGATAAAAAAAACCTTTTTTCTTAAACAGACGTTATTTTATTTTACAGTATGGCATCTCATCTTTATGGAAAAAGCAGATCAAATGCAAATCCGTTCATTGTGGATGCAAGCAAGAGGTGTGAGGGTCATATAATTCCCCCAAACAATAATAGAATAAAGAAATTATTTTCTTTAATACAAAAATGTATTTGTTTATATGAAAAGATAAAAAGAGGAAAAATGAAAGGATTGATTGATTTGTTTATGGTATGTCAAACATTGTCGGACATTTCATGCCAAAGATGGTTATTTTAATCAAGCATTTTTTAACTTGTTTTACGTTTTGTAAGGGGAGATTTTCTTTTGGAAAAAAGATTTAATTGACCAATAGTGAAGTTTAATTAGTTAATGTTTTTTTAGGGGAGGAAAAGTTTAAACTTTTATATATAGTATTATTTCTGTCAAAAATTGCAAGATTTTTTTTTTTTGTTGAATAGATTTTTCAGGTCGATTGGTAGCGTTTTGATCGAATTGGATTGAAGTCATATGTTTCTCCACGAAGGGTTTTTGGTATTGTGATGCATATCAGGGCTTCTCCCTTTTTTAGGAAATGGGAATGAGTAATAGGTATGTCCTATTCTGTGTCTAGTTATTATCACTTCCTCTTTTCTTATTTTCCAGTATCCTGGATACTATTATTTGCCAATGGTAGGTTGGATATTTTGGAGTTTGTTATTTGGTTTATTATTCCATATTTCTTGCCATTTCTGATACATTTACAGATTGATGGTTTGAAGCATGAGTGGTGGATTTTGAAACCAGAGATGTTTAGATGCATTGATTTTTTTGGCTGTTTTGTCAGCTTTTTCATTGCCATGGACGCCAATATGGCTTGTTATCGAGCAGAGTATAATGGTTTTGTTTTTGGAAAGTGGGTTTATTCTGTGCAATGAGTAGTGAGTGGGTTAGTTGATTCTTGGTTTCTTATAGATAGAAGTGATGATTTTAGAGTCTGAGAAAATGATGAACTTGCTGGACTGATTTGTTGCAATGATGTCTAGAGCTAAGGAAATAGCCAAGATTTCAGCACTGTAAATTGAGTCATTGTCTGGGATGCATTTTTGTAATTCTGTATTATTGAGTATGGCAGCACAACCAACTCTATAGTATATGTGTATACATAATCTGGGAAATCATTTATAATAGAATCTATTTTCTCTTGGAGAGTGATTGGGTTGATTTTGCTTTTGGAGTGTTTAGCTAGATCTAATAAAATTGTTTGTTGTTTTTATAGCCATAGGGGCATACTTGGAGTAATGGTTTTGTGTATATGAGTTATGTTTATTTATGAGTCAGTGGTAAGGTCTTTCATGTGGAGGCAGAAGGATTTAATAGTTTTACCTTTTTGATTGAAAAGTGAGTTGAGTTGTAATTGGAAGAGAAGACAGTTTTTTCAGCAGGGTTTGATGGGCATAAAGCAAGTTTTGTGTAATATTGTATTCCCATTTTTTTGCCTTTTTGGTTTTAGGAAGGGGTTTTGTTTGTTTCAGTACATATACTTTCTACTGGGGAGGTGATGAAGGAAGGCCCATGATGCAAGTCTTAGACCTTATCATAGCCAATGAGGATTTTCTGAGGTGTTGTTACTAGTTGAAAGAAATTAGAAGTTTAAGAATAAAAGTTCTAAAGTATCAAGATTATTAAGTGGATTCTGTATCCATTGGATATAGTTTGTCATACTGATATAAAAAGTTTTGTTTGAAACAAGCTTGAAAGTGAATGGAAAAAGTAATTAAAAAAATACTGTAAGTAGTTTTTGTTGAAGTGGTTAGGAGCTTGTAAGGCTGAATTGTGGAGTTTAACAACCCAAAAAAGTGATAGTAGGCAGCTGATAGCTCGGATTGTAGCAGTGAAAACCAGGTAACAGGAGAAAATGATATTTAGTCTGTGATGATTTGTCCGTGATTCGATGCTACACTGTGTTGAAGTGGAAAACTTCTTGATTTATATACTAATTGTTTATCTAAAATGGGCTCAGAAAACCAAGGCAGGAAGAAGGTGTGAAATAAATCCGATTAGCTCTCAGCAAGGTGTGAATAAGAGCCTTTCAACTCCATTTTTTCATTGGTTTGAAATTATTTTGGTTTTTTTTACATTTTTGGTACAATGCAGGAGCGAATTGCTTGTATGGTTTTCTTTTATTTTGGAGGATGACAACACTGCACTAGAAGCCTGTTCAAAATGTATCATGGATAAACGAGACCAATTTTGTTAAAGAAACCGCCCCCCAAAAAAACAGAATCTTTTTCTCAAAGATTTTTGTCTATAATTGGATTATTTTGCCTGAAATAAATTTTTTAGATTGTCTTTCAGAATTTGATTATAGGGTGTCCCAATAATTTGGACATAAGTTAGCAGTAAATAAAATGGTGAGATTGGTAAAAATTTATTGGTTTCTGTATTTCATAGTGTAATATGATTCATAGCGATTATGTTTTAACAATGATATTGTCAAAATGTTTGCCAAGGCTTTGTTGGCATACCCTGTAGAAACCACATCCATAGCATTCAGTTTAGGCCATAAAAAGTTTACTATTATGGCACGGTATCGCTTGCCTGTCACAATAACAGAATTACCAGCGTCATTTTTTAAGAAATCCAGCCTAATAATTCCTTTAGCAAAAAACGCACTCCTAACAGTGACCTTCTGTGGATGCAGTGGATTTTCAACAATCACCCTTGGATTTTCAGGAACCCAAATGTGACAATTCTGTTGTTAATGAATCTGCAAATATGGAAATGAGCTTCATCATTTAAGCTATATCATTTTTAAAACATAATTGCCACAAATCATATAATACTATAAAATAGAGAAACCGATAAATTTTCACCAATCTCACCTTTTTATTTACTGCTAACTGCTGTCCAAGTTATTAGAACACCCTATATTTTTTGCTTTTTTAGAATTATTTTGTAATTTTCATCAGTTTTACTTGCTTCGATCTTTTTTATCTATAATGAAAATGTGAAATATTTGAATGCTGAAATAATGAACAAACAACCATAAACTTCTCCAATATATTTTCTTTTATTTGAGTTTGTTTCTTATTTTTAATATATATATATATATATAGTATATATTTCCCTTATGTCTTAGCTTCTGTGTTCATCTTTTAACCCACCAATACTAGCTTCTGCCCAGATAAAGGGAATAATCAAACTTTTATTTAGCCTATGCTCAATTTCTGGTGTTTAAGAGTTCAATCACTCCCAGATGTGAATCTTATCAATCGAGAAGAAATTTTTGTGGTGCATTTTTGATGATAGCAACCCCCTATTCACCCATCTTTTATCTTTAAGTAAAAACATCACAACTTCAAGTAAATGCAACAATAGAATTTAATTATCCAAAATTTAAGTAGAATCAGTTCACAAGTTGCTTAGTTATGCACTTTGATAAGTACAATGACCAAGACATATTAAGTGGAACCGTGCCCCATATCTTGTTGCTGTGGTATTGTCTCTCTGAACAACTTGCACATAGGAATTACTTACTGAAGCTGTCAGTCTTGCTTGCATAAACAAAATCTTCTCAGCTCCTCTCTTCCTTTCTCTACAAGCTGACAGCATGTTAGGTGCACCATCCTGTATTTTATTTTAGAAAAATATAACTATTGTATTTCATCTGTTAATTTTTAGATGAACATTAGTTATATCAAAAACTATAGAATTTATTTCAGAAATATCTCTAATTTTTAGAATTCTTTAAAAATGAATGAATTGGATTAGATAATAAGAAAACTAAACAAAAAATATTGAAAAACTGTATACAGAAAACACCTTTGAAAATATTTTTGTAGCAACAATTATTTATTGGTCAATAATAAATTAACAATAATGAAAAACAAACAACAAGAAATAAATGTCCGCATTGTTGTGACATGTAAGACTTGTAATCTATATAAATGTTCCCACATATAAATAAATAAATAAATAAATAAAATTTACTAGATGTATGCGGATTCTTGGTTTATAACTAATTATTTGGCAGAGTAGAAATTTCATCAGCACTGGATATCCTAAAATCAACAAACAATATATATCAATCATCTCATCGATAATGAAGAAGCAATGCCCCTATTGAGCATTGGACTGGAGAGGAAGTCGATCAGTCTCATTGAAGACATTGTTAGTGGGTGGCCACATTTGTTCCTGAAATCAAAAATAAATTCTATGATTCATACACTTGTGGTCGTTTTTGATATTGAAATGCATTGAAATCAACATAAAAAGGAATTGAAATGAAAATGTTGAACTAGGAATCTATTCAAAATTCTCAAATTGACGGAGTCTTTAAAAGATATTTGAAGAAGCATGTTTAGACTTGAGGAATTTTCATTAAGAATCCAATACAAATACAAATTTAGTTTAGTTAATCTGTGAAAAATAATAACAATGCACTGATTTTATTTGTGGACTGTTGTCCTTATCTTTATAGTTGTTATCACACCATATTTCAGCCAATTTATCCTCTGGCCTTCATCAGGTGATTAACTGCAAGCTCAGATAGGAATGCTGACTCTTGTAACCATATTCTCAGGAACCACTACCTTCCATAGTTGTTGTCAATCACACCACATTTTGACCAACTAAACCTTTGGCCTACTTGGGTAAGAATTGAAACTGGTATTTTCTGACAATGCTAAACTGGAACCGTAGAGACTCAACAACTCTATCTGCAGCAGATTCAGAGTTTCTATCCAAGGTTGTGTGCTTAATCACCGAATGAAAGCCAGAGGATAAGTTGGCCGAAACATGGTGTAATAACAACTATGAAGATGAGGACAACAGTTTGCAAATAAAATCAATACATAAATTATGAAGCCTCATCTCAAAGAAGTTATAATAAATATAAATAATAACAAATTTTAAAGTAAAAGTAAAGTAAAGTGATTCATTTCAAAGAATTTTAAGAAACAACAAAGAGAACAATTTAAGAAAGCATTTCTAGAAAATTAAAACAAATATCTAAATTAAATGAAGTTTTAGATTCATTTTTTTTGCAAACCATAGAATATTCAAGATCTTAAGATCATTTGATTTATTTTCAAGTTTAAAATCTAATATTTGATTTTAGGAATGTCCAATTAAACATTTAAAAACTCTAGCTTTATATTTTGAATTTATTTGTGGAGTTAAAAATAGTTTCATTAATGTGTTTGATGATAGAAAATTGAAAACATGTATCAATACATATTCACTTACCTCAGACATTTTACTGGAATCTTGTGATAAATTTATATTGTAATCTTGGACACCCATTTCTTGCCCTAACTGTTTTGTGTGCCTTTTTCAATAGAAATATAAAATAACTATTTTTGGTGTTTTATACATTAATAATACTTAAAAAGGAATAGATTTAGTTAACTCTTTCTCCCCTAGATTCTCAAATCTAAAAGTTTTTTGGGTTTTTTTTCTTTTTAATGCTGACATGACTTATCACAATTGGAGACCCCACTTTCAATAAGAGAATGTGGAAAACTTCTTTTCCTTTGGATATGTATAAGCTGTATTAGAAAATGAAAAGTGAAAGATGTCTCAATTTTCAAAGTGGGACTTCCAAGTTACAAAGTAAGCCTTGTTCCTTAATCTAAATCTACAAACCATAAGTAGTCTCAAGAACGTCAAATAATAAACCCTTCTGCTCAACTTCTATTGTCCATTTAACAAACTACATTATGAGAATATTTAACAAAATGATTTGATATTTTCTAAATTTCTGTCAGTGGTGTAGCTATGGGGCAGTGAGGGGGCGGTCCGCTCCAGGTGACAGCAAAAGAGGGGTGACACAATGTTACCCCCCAACAAATTTTTTTAAACAAGGCTAAAGCGCAAAATTATTCTGAAAATAGGATTTATTTATCATATATTCCTATGTAATTATATGGTGCCATTAGAAGGCTTTAGTCAAGAAAAATCTAGTTTTATAAGGTTTTTTCTAGGGTGATGTTGGCATCAGTGGGTGACATTTGATCAGACCACCCCAGGTGATGTGTACTCTAGCCATGCCACTGCAAAAATGGGACTTCTGTTGTCTTATTTTTCATTGATTTTCTTGGATATGTCATTTAAAATACCGAATGAAAAGTTACAAGTTTCTTTTAGAAGATTCAACATGTGAAATGAATTATTACAAGAAAATAAAAAACATTGTTTAAAATAAAAAATATTTTACATTTCTTTTTCTTTTAAATTACTAGTCATGAAACATGATACTTACTTCGAAGTGATCTTAAAAGAATGGGAGTCTGCTGCTGTGTAACCTTCTTCTCTTAACTTCAAGTCTGTTTCACATGTTCAATAAAAATCAAATTTATTAGTTACACCAGAATCCAAAAAGGTCTGATATACACATACACAAATATACAAACATACACATATATATATATATATATATATATATGTATATACATGCACATTTTTTCATATTTACCACAAATGAAAAGTGTATTTTTTAAACAAAATAAAAAAAAACACATACAATACAAACAAGCACGGCTGTTAATTACAATTTTTATTTTATAATTTGTTTTGTTTCAATTTATTCATTTTAATAGTTTTTAAAAGTATTTGTTTCAATGATTTTAAATTGTAAAGAAATTATTTTTTATAGTGATGGTTGATGCATAATAAAGATGAAACCACTTGTAAATTATTATTTCACTACATCTGTTAAATATTGAAAAAAAAAGAAAGGGATACTTAATGTATTCTACTTGATAAGTATTTAAAGTAAATCAAAGCAGGATAATGAGTGGGAAGTGTTTGTGACTGAATAGGTTCAAGGTTGTTTTCATAATATCAATGATAAACCTTAAAAATCCTATACATCTGCAAGCAGATTCGAAGTATACAAACTATTTCCTTTCCTTATAAAAACTCTCTGAAATAAAAGTCTTAACAAGACAGGAGTTTCAAATTGCTGATCATGGAAAATAAGATCCAATTGACTTTAACTATGTTGATTAAAAGTGAAGTTGTTAGGATCTACCTTGGATGAGTTTTCTTTAGGTTGGAATGTTGATGAAGAGAATTCACCTTCCTCGTCACAAAATTCATGTTGCTGGACTTGTTCTGAATTGGATTTATTTCTTATTTGAGCTGAGTATAAAGTTTGGATTCTTGTTAAATATAAATAGATCTCAAGTCATAGTGATTGATTGTGGCATATTTTAGGTAATACTTTTAAGTGATCTATATACAGTATGTCTGTGCGTTAGCTTCCAATTGATCGAACTAGATCTCTCAATACAAGACCTTGCTTTATAAACTGTTGGTTTTAATGGACTTGGTTGTTTAGGCAGATTATGTCTTTAAGAACATCAGTTTTAGTAGTGTTAATGATAAAATCTGAAAATTCTATATATCAACAAGCAGATGTGAAGTATAGAAACCAATTTAATTCCTTATATAAAAGCATATTTCAGAAGAAAAAGCAAAATAAAATTTTAACAGCCAGTGTCAAATATATGTTTATGTATATATATATGTATGTGTGCATGTGAAGATATACTGACCTGATCCTGAATCAAGATATACTGACTTGATCTTGAATCAAGATATAGTGACCTGAATTAAAATATACTGACCTGATCTTGAATCAAGATAAAATGACCTGAATCAAAATATACTGACCTGATCCTGAATCAAGATATACTGACTTGATCTTGAATCAAGATAAAATGACCTGAATCAAAATATACTGACCTGATCCTGAATCAGCCACCTGAAGAGGAGCTAAGCTCGGTAATGAATGCCGAGAAGATTTTTTTCGCTTTCGAGGTAGTTTTTCTAGCTCTACATTGTGACAATGGTCATCTTTCGGAACATTTTTACCAATATTTCCCTTAAGAAAATTGACTGCTGCTTGTTTCTTCTTTATTAAACTAAAACGTCTCTTCTTTTTAGGTGGGATGTTTCTATTAAAAGAGATTAAAACATTAATATCTTTAGAATTAGCCAAAATATGGAAATGTTCAGTTATTTTCTCTTCATTTCTGACTCCAAATCTAAAAATTAGTACCATATTCTGCAGTTAAAAATTGCTTAGGTTTTTATTTAATATAACTTTACTTACACAGACAAACATACTTTCTTATATATAAACTCTTTCATAGATATTAAGCATTTTGCCCTATAATACCACAAACAAAAAATTAAAGTCTATTATTAGTCTATCAGGAACATTAGGAACAATTATTCATTGATATATATATATATATATATTAATCTGTAGAGTAAGTTTGCCTATATTTATGGTTAAAGTGCTCAATATCAGTGATAGAGTGTGTGTTGTAGATAAGCATAGACACAGAGTCAACAGACTTTGATGACTCCGTGACTATGCTTATATACTATA
>JAYKTE010033526.1:0-15239 GCA_036873565.1 Xipholeptos notoides
ACATATACATACACTTTTGATTCATTTCACTTCTGTAAAATTAGTAAGAATTAGTGTTGGGACGATTCCTAAATTTTGTCCAAATCCGCTACCAAGAAAATGTTGATTAACGATTCCGATTAACGATTAAATTAAAAATTCAAGAGAATCAAAATGAAAGAATCGTAAATCTAAGGTATTTATTTAATGATGCGATTCCGATTCCTCAAAATACACGATTAACAATTACGATTCCAAGGAATCATCCCATCACTAGTAAGAATGTAACAAAAAAACAGGTAAAACCATTTTCTAGTAAGAGCTGTCAAAATTTACCCAAACTTAATGCTGTGAAGCTATTTAAACACACATAACCAACATTTCAATGGGTTTTAATGGCATGCAACCTCGAGTACATATACAAAATTATTGTTGGGGATGCATTGAAGATTTTAAAACTCTTAAAAGTTTTTTTTTTTTAGTTTTTTTATTTTACTAGTAAAATAGTTTCATTATTTCTAAAATGACAGATTAAAATCTAAAGCAAAATAATTTTATTTCATCTATCAAATCAGCCAGAATCATATAAACTAGTTTAGAAAAGCTTGAGAAATAAGAGTTATATGTGACTGTAAATGCAAAGTAATTGATTTTCATCTTTGTTCTGACAAAAAGAAAATCCTTGATTTCAATGAAAAGGTCAAATGCACTTTCTTAGTTACTTACTTTACCCAAAATTTCAGAGTCATTAGGTGTTTGTACAAGACCACAGACACGTCTAGATCGACTTAATAACTCATCTCGTTCCTTCATTCTTGTCTGAAGTAGGTTATCAATGTGTTCAAGTGATTGTAACTGAGACAAAGGAATGTTCTGTTTGCGTAACTCCATTCGTAGCTGCTGTTCTTGCTGGTTTGCTTCATGGTGAGAAACTATAGAAAAATTAAGAATAAAATTCATATACATCAAGATACTGTTTTGCTGAGATAATGAAAAGGACAGAAAAGTTAAGTACTAACAGAAGAAAATTTCAAGCGATTAATAGAATCTAAAGTAAAAAAAAAAAAAAATTATTACAGCTATACAATAAATTTATAACAATATTTTAAAAATCAAATCAAAAATTCATAGATCTTGGTTATATTACAATAAATTTTAAATATAATTTTTTTGTATTCCTTCCACCTAATATTTTATCCTCTATGTTTTATCTTTGTCTGCAGAGAGAATTAGACTTACTTTTGAGTTCATTTATTAGCTGCTCTGTTGTTTCAAATAATGAACGGTAGGCTTTAATAGCCATTTGTATGGTATCTCTTTCTTTGGATAGAGCAGCCATACGATATTGTTTTTTTGAATCTGAAAACAAATAGAAATAAAGAAATCAGGACTATGTACAAAAGAAAAAAAAGAAAAAGAATTCAATGATCTTATTTTAGTATTTAATAATTTAAAAAAAAAAATTGCTATTATGTATCTAGATTTTATATTTCATTTGAAACGAAGGCATTTTCATTGGCCAAAACATTGTGAATGGCTTTATTGGCCCAAATGTAGTGAATGTAACAATGATAATGATGAGGACCATAGTCCAAAAAATAGATCAACAAATTATCAAGACTCATCCTAACTATTCCGAAAAACATAAACCTATACAATTTTTTAAAAATAAAACTATTTAAATATAAATTTACATACAATTTTCAGCAATATGTTTAAAAAAGAAATCACATATGCAGAAGCATGGATGATGAATATTAATAAGTAAATGAAGAAAAAAATAAGAAAAAAGAAAAATTGTTCATAATTTAAAAATTCTCTCAGGTAAAGTACTCACCATTGGTGAAAAGAAATGGAATTTTCAGGGGTTCCACAGATTTAATCTCTTGTACATTCTGTGATGTAATTGTACACTCTAACATGTATTCTTGTCCATCTTTACCCGGGGAGTTCTCTTGCAGCGTAACATTCTAAAATAGAAATAATTATACACCCAATGCATATATAAAATTCCCATTCTAAAGAAGAGGACAAATCAATTTTTGGTTTTCCTTAAAGAAACATTTTTTATTTTATTTTAAAGAGATAATCAGGTAAGAGAGCTCAAAATATAATAAATCCAAGAAGGTAAATAGACCAACTATGAAGGAAAGCAAGTATACTGGCTCAAAATAAGGCAACTTATTAATGTATATTTAGATAAAAGAAAAATTTATTATAAATATATTTTAGTAGAAGGATTAAAATTACATAAATTTAAACTATTTCAAATAAAAAGTGGCAATATTTAGATAAAAAAATGTTTACCTGTAGCGTGACTTGACCATTACAAACAGGAACCACGAGCTGCCGAGTATCACCAACAAATGTAGGCACTTCATTTACTCCAGGAGGAGCTTTTATTTGGATGGTCACAGAACCATCACATTTTGACCCCACTGAATTATCATATTGGTCCTGGAAGGGAAGTACATTATCCAGTCATATAGGAAATAAAGTATTTTCTATCTAAATGGTTTAAACCATACTTACTAAGAACTTTAATGGTCAGTAGTCAATAAAAATAATTTGGGAGTGGGAACAACAAACATAGGGCCAATTTAATATAGTTATTTTTTCATATCAAAAGTATCAAACTTTTTGTTGGCACTTGGCTATTTATTGCAAATGCAAGCAATTCTATAGTAACAAAAACAACACAATAAGTTGTTATGGTATTCATTAAACACTGTCAATAAAATATAAAACATTGGTCTTCTATGTCAACAATAACAACAGCTTATTTGTATACAAATGACTTACAGATATGATATGTGAGAAAAGAAAGTATATAAAAAAACAAAACCGATTTCATTAATTACTAACAATTTCATCTTTATAACTTATGCTGGTCAAACAAATGGCACTTACCCTTATCTCCATACGAAGAAGTTTTATTAGGCATCGACTGGTGTTATGTTTTGAATTGCTCACTGTAGGTGTACCTAAGTGTTCAAGAGGAACCAGCTTTGAAGGCATGCTGGGAAGGACAGTTAAAGATATCTGAAACACACAAATCAAGTTAAAAGATAAATCGGGAAAATTAAAATTAAAAACATTTCTGGATAACAAAAGATGAACTTTGAAGTTATAAACTTTGTTGTTTAAAGAATTAATTGTCTTTAGTAAATGAGCTATCCTGTCTATGGCGATAGTAAAAAAAATACACAAATTGAAAATTGATGATTTATCTATTTTAATTAAAACTTAGTGAAAAAGAGATTTCTTTTAAATAACTTAACTAATAGCACTAGGAAAATTTTTTTTTCTTTTTTTTCTTCAGAAATGTTTTTTTTTTTTTTATATTCAACTCTAGCCATGACAGAAAACAATTAAAAAAAATCTAATGTATTATTTATTTTTCAAATAAAATTTTAAGATAAGAAATATCTGAAAAAAATTAGAAAAATTGAATTCAAATAATTCAATAAAATCTTAAATTATGCATAGACATATGTAACTGCTTAATGCTGCACCCGGGAAAATCTAAAAAAAAAACACTGGGTAAACCTACTAGTATATCTATAAAAGTAAGATTGTCTGTCTCTGTGGTAAACGGTCTCTACCAAACTTTGCTGCCAATTTTAGTTCTAGAGACTTGAAACTTGATATATGAGGTATTTAGACCTGGGGAACAATTTCAAATTGGTTTTGGACCAGAAAACTGGTAAGGGAATTTAGAATAACAGATCAAAATGAGAAGAATTGCTGATCTTAGGGCAGATGATATAAATTTAAAGGAAATAAAATTCAAAGGGAGGTAACTAGATTTTTAAACAATCTTGTCTATCTATTCATCTATCTATAAAAGTGAGAGTGTCTGTGTGTATGTATTTCAGAGGAACAGTGTTGGGGTTATGTTGTTTATTGAGTTGTCAATTTAACTGCAGTTTATTGAAATAGATTTTGGCTTCCAAAAAATTGTGGTAGTTTTCTTAGAAAGAGAAAAAAAATCTTGGAATTCCCAAAAACAATGCAGTGGCGCTCAAGCAATACCTCTAGTTGCAGATAAAGAAAAGGCAGAGGAGTAGGTATTGATATGTGAGAAAAATATTATATTATTTTTACCAAGAGACCAACTGTTTCCTATTTTTTGCATAATCAATCATTCAAAATTACTCTTCATAATTCAAAATACTAATTATTCAAAACTTGAGTAGTAAAGTTGTAAAATAATATCATATTAACAAAAGAACATTTCCAATGATCATTATTGATTTGGTTTGGTTGTGTTTAACAACCTATCAACCATTGATAATCATTGAAAAATATAAGGATTATATATTCTAAAATTTGAACGAATGACTTACCACATCACTATCTACATTGTATTTTCCATCAAAATATACAAACATAATACTGTATTTGGTTGCTGTCTCTGGACATGTTTTTTGGCTGAAATACAAATACAAAATGCATCAATATCACTCAAAAATATGAGAAGCAAGTGGAATTTAAAAAATAACACATCAAACTTTAATGAAAATAGAAAATTATTTAAGATGAATAAGGTAATGGATAAACACATCAAACTTTAATGAAAATAGAAAATTATTTAAGCTGAACAAGGTAATGGATAAGTGATGAATATTTTATAGAAATCTTATACCAAAAAGAAATTCAAAATAAAATTGGATAGTAGATAATTTCATAATTTTCAATATTCCATCAATTCAATTTTATTATTAAATTCAATTTTATTGAACATTGCATGACTCATTAAAAAACAAAAGAAAAAGCGCTTACCTGAATGTAAATACACCTTTATGAGTGTCTACATTGTCCACATTATCTGGACAATAAGATATAGCCTACAATAGATTATAGGGAGTAATATACTTTAATTGAATTCATTTTGAAAAAAAAATGTTTGAATTCTAAATACATTCTCATTATCCATCAATATATACATATATGCCATATTTTATAATAATTATAAGGAGGTTAAAAAAAACAACCTAATAATTGGAGAAACTTTCATTGTAGTAATATTAAGTCACAGAAATTAAAGTGGACTTTTATTTCCATATAGTGTTTGAAAGATATACAGAAAGTGCAATATTTAACCTACATGAAATTTTTTCTGACATTCAGAAAAGGTGTGTTGGCAACTCTCCAACATATATATATATGTTTAAAGCAGCACTTTTTATTTTACGTGTCTAATTAAACAAAGTTGATACATCTTGTCTACTTGTTTTCTTTGTTATTTATTCCAATTTCATTATGAGAGTCTATTAATAGCAAGTTTAAATTTCCCAACTAAAACAGCTGTAATACAAAGTACTTTAAGATTTCTTCATTTCATCAAAGGAGGTTATAAATTGGATTGTTCTTAAAAGTTGACTAATTTTCCCCCATGTAAAAAAATATCTCTAATTTAATTCTTTCTCGTTTATTCTGCTTGATTATGCACCCATTTTTTTTTTTAGAATCCCGTTTTTAATATTTTATGATTTAGCAAAATTTTATACCATGGGGCATCCCAAAAATGGGGATTTCTTGGAGCTTAGTACATACATATATCAGAGAGGATAGTCATTGAGAAGGAGGTGTATTCACAAGATGGTATAGACCACAACAATATCTTGAACTTGCAAAATATACTGTTGATACAAACCAGACTGTAATGTAAATTCCAGTTATGTACAGTTATGCATGAGTAAAAACAATTTGATACAACACTACAATAAGAAGACAATAAGTATTCCTTGTTTAGATCTAAGCAAAATGAAATAAATTAAGAGGGCCAATTGAAAAGTAATGCCGCCTCTATTTTTAAATTCGCCCAAATGGATCAGAGGATATTGCAAATTACATTGCATGATGACTGAACTTATACATTTATGACCTGAAAGTTTCATATCTCTGTTGCAGATATTGATGGTATGAGACTAAGAAAGCAACCCCCTGTCATGGACGTGCATCAGAAGCATAGATGGGTCTTTGAATTCCTCCATGAAGAAAAAATTGAAGCAATCAACATTTACCAATGCCTTTTGAACATCTACAAAGTTGATGCAGTTGATATCAGAATAGTTAGGAAATGGGTTCAGGTGTTTCAGAGTGGCAACAGATGTGAGTGACAAAACTAACTTCAGACGCAAAAATGGACTGGCCTGTTCATTTCTGGCAAAAGTGCATTGAGAATGGTGGTGACTACATAGAAAAATAAATTCTGGAGCACAATGGTCACTCATTTTAATGGTACCACTCCCGTCTTTGTAGCTCTTCAACTTAAAAAAAAAAACAGTTTTAAAAAATTGGGGGTATTACTTTTGCAACGACCCTCATATTAATTTAATTTTTTCCAATTTAGAGGTTTTAAGAATAAGTGGTCTTGATCAGTAATTTTCACTCCTTGATTTTGGTTGCTGGTCACATTGTGGTGGTCATGCACAGTAGGCAGTCACACAAAAGAGGTTCACCATACTTAGATATTCCTTTTTTTTTTTTTTAAGTCATTCATTAGGTGTTATAGTTTTCTGTAATTTAATTGTTGATTTATGAAATCAATATGAACATTTTCTAAAAGCAACTAAATTTTTTATTTTTAACCCAAACTTTACATAATCTCTACTGGTGCATATTGGGAAAACTGACTAGTAGCATTTATAATGAATAAAGAGAATAAAATAAGAAAAGATTTTGGATGTTTAAAAAAACATATTGGTAAACTTGTATTCAAATTAATTTTGTTTTATATAGGACTTAACAAGCTTGTGGCTTTATAGCAATTTCAGAAAGAGCATAAAAATAAAAATTGCCATTTTAATGTTACTAGCACTGCATACTTCTATAGACGTTTATTTTATAAAAATGAAACACCAGAGTATCCCTAAATGACATATTTGTATTTTTTTTCTGTTAAACTAATTCTTTCATTGAACATTTAACTGAAATGTTTTCATTCAAAATATCTTAAGTGAAATAAAAGCTATAAATATTAAAAAGATAAAATTATGATTAAAGAAAAAAGAAAAGTATTTTGGATATTAAAATGCGACATACTTACTTTTGGAGGTGGAGTTAGCTGGTGGCTGGAGTCAGTTTGCCATTGCTTCATAGAAAGATCAGATGGTTGAGCTAATGCCAGTGGATTACCATCTTCAGCTAATACTTTAACTGTATAAACTATGGAGAGAGAGAAAAAAGGAATATAAATATCATTCCAACTAACAATCAAAACATAAAATATAATCAATATTTTCTTCAACTGGATCCATTTGGTCTGAATACCTGTTGGTCGGTCATCATTAATGATACTTATTTTCAAATTCTATATATATCAGAGTAGAAGTGATAGTTGTTTATGATTCTCCTATATTTTATCCATTGATAACAGTTTAATGAGAAGTCATTCATCACCCCTGAGAGTAGTTCTGAGAAAAAACAAAAAACAAAAATCAAAAAACTATATTCTAGTTGATGTTAAGTACCTATTCTAAAGGATTTTTCATGTTCCTAGTAATACCTCATTGATAAATGGGTTGCAAGTTAGATTCTAATTTATTATTATACTAAAGCTGAGGGAAATGCTTTTTAATGGATGCATATAATATTTATATTCCTTCTAAACATTTTCAAAAATAAAATTATTATAAACTGGAATAATTTCAAATATTAATGTTATTATTAATATTACATTAGTTATTATATATTTACTTGGTCAAGCACCAACCCAAGTCAGGCGCAAGGCCATTTTTATGTGCTCATATACCTTGGCTTTGTAAACAGTGTTACCCTTCATCTAGATGAGTTACTCTCCCGAGTTAACAAGCCTCATCTGCCCGAGACAGCTGAAAGTGAATGCAATGGTTTTTGAATGGGATTTGAACTCACGTTATACGATTCCAGAGACCGAGCTTTATACCACTGCTCCAACCTTGCTGCAATGGCCTTGAGCCTAACTTGGGTTGGTGCTCGACCAAGTAAATATATATTACATTAGTTATCAATATAATAATATTATAGTAATATATTATTATGCAATCCCTTTGGGCAGAATAAAAACTATTCTGCCCGAAGGGATTGCAGGTTGCATTGTTATGTTCATCTCTCTGTTGCAGATATTGACAGTGTAAGACTCTAAGATAGCAACCCCTGTCATGGATGTGAGAAGCAGAGATGCGTCATTGAATTCCTTGATGCAGAAAAAATTGAAGTGATCACCATTCACCAGTGCCTTTTGAAAGCTTACGAAGCTGATGCAGTTGATGTCAGAACAGTTAGGAGATAGGTTGATTTCAAAATGGCGACAGAGATGTGAATGAAAAAATGTGCCCAGGATGCAAAAATAGACAGCCTTCT
Source organism: Xipholeptos notoides (assembly GCA_036873565.1). Taxonomy (NCBI): domain Eukaryota; kingdom Metazoa; phylum Mollusca; class Cephalopoda; family Idiosepiidae; genus Xipholeptos; species Xipholeptos notoides. The sequence goes on from JAYKTE010033526.1 coordinate 8,329, forward strand.
TCATTGCAGGCAAAAGTGCATTGAGAATGGTGGTGACTATGTAGAAAAATAAATTCTGGAGCACAGAAGGTTGCTTGTGTTAATGGTAAAACTCCTGTTTTTGTAACTTTTAAAAAATAACTTGAAAAAAATAGGTGTCATTACTTTTTGGAACTAAATTTTTGCAATTAAATTAATCTGTTGCTTAGCTGTTTCCATATTTATAATAATCTCTTTCAAGCTATGTAGAGCTGATAATAACTTTAATAACTACAATCTTTTAATAATCTCCCAATTCACAATAAGCATATTAAGTCAGTATTTGAACTCTCTATATAATGCTATTTAAGTAAACTACATTAACTAATAATATTAGAATATTTAAAATCATTGCAATTTATAACAATTATATTTTAGAAAATAAATATTAGGAATGAATGTAAATATCATAGCATGTATCTATAAATATCTGTTGGTTAGGGGTCCAATACATATACACTTTAATACATATTATTTGCTAACAAGTGTTTATGAAATTTGAACAAAAATGGAACCTACCTGGTAAATCTGAACCAGCAACAACAACAATACTTTTTTCACATTCAACATCTAGTCGAAGAGGTTTTGTAGGATCAGGCTGAATATTGATTCGGATTTTAGGACCAGTTATTGTTCGGTTTCCACCTAACAGAGCTTTTACATTCAGTTCATACAATCCCCTAGAAAAAAAATTAAATCAAATTCAAGTTAATCAATGAATTAAGATTAAAAGAAAGAAGAATGAAAGAGCCCCAAGGCCCACGAGCAGCACAGAGTGCTGAGCAGACTACTACCTCCAGGCAAATAGAAACAATAAAGCATATCTTAAGTAGTAACCAATTAATCTTATGGGACAGTTGGTGTAGATGACAAATTTTCAAAAAAGTTTAAGGGGAGGTGGTAAGTATAGCTATTCATTCTAATGTGTTAAACCCTAACAAAATAACAATAGATTTACCTTGGGCTGGTACTAAATCTAATACCAAAATACTGTCCCTTACAACAAGCTGGTAACTAAGGAGTGACAAAGTTAAGATTTCCTGAACACATTTTCAAAACAATCTTCCAATTTAGGACTTTTCTCCAAGAAATTAAACAAAAATTGGGAATTGACAATCTCTTGGAAGGGTCAATGAAAAGAAAAGATTTGAATAAGATGAACTATCAAAAAGTTGCATAACTAATAAGTGGAAGGCCATGGTAACTTCTGCGTTTCTGCTTTCATTATCTTTTATTACTAAAAATGAACTCTCAGATTCATTAAAAAAAAAAAAAAATTGTTGAAGAGTGAAATATTAAGAATACATTTTCTCAGGTAATGAGCCTGGTTTCTTTTTAATCGCAGATTATCTCTGATGGGATGCAACTGGCAAAAAGAGTCTTATGTTGAAAATCATAAAACTGAAGAAAAATACATCACAATAATACCTAAATAAAATACATCTGGCACCTTAGGTTAGGATATTTGGGTTTAACAGCATGTCAACTCCTGATTGAGACCTTGTTTAGAAGCATATATTATAAGTAATTCAAATAGAAAATGTTGCTCTAGCAGAGTAAAATTACTTACTTTGGTCCATTGATACAAAAACAACCAAAATTCACTTTTCCTTCAGCATCAGTTTTCATGGGAGTGGGTGAAGGCACAATCTGGAAATAAAATAATATATTTCTAAATTTGTCCAACCAACTTCACTTAATGGGTGATTATATTGTGAAAACAGCTATTTTATATGTTATGTACACACACACACAAATTTGAAACTTAACCTAGAGGCAGAAAAGCAGGCTAACATTACCATGTTAATACACATGAAAAATGAAACTGATCATAAATCAGCCGTACATCATTAGAGGAGTTTATATATGTTTATATATATATATATATATATATATATATAATCTATTATATAAAAAGCCTGTCTGTGATTAAAAAATATAATTACAAAAGTAAAATATAAAAAATAGGATTTAAATTTGTATTGATGTGAAAGATGTTTCCACCATTTCAGATTTATGCAAAATTTATTGGTTTTCAAACACAATAGACAGACTATGAATAATCAAGTAACCTTTATTTTCTGGTCTCTTCCCAGCAGTATCTTGACATCTTTTTCTTTACATTGTTTGCCAGCATCATCACATAGCATCACAACCAGGTTCTGGTGAACTTTTCCACCATCATATATGACAATAGGCTGTACAAAAAGGAAGAAAAAAAAAAAATCAATTTAGTAAATAATTATTATGAAATTATTTGATGGGATAAGTTGGTTCTAAGATAGCATTTAATGCTTAAAATCGAATTAATAAAGCAAATACCTTATTCATTTATGATAGTTATAAAAGCAATTTTAACTTGGAAAAAAAAAGAAAAAAAGCCTTTTAGAAAATATGGTATGCTCAATTTACATGAATGTTTCAACCCATGAATAGCAAAAACGAGAGGTTTATAGAAAATGTGTATTATATATGAAAGTGAATAATGAACCAATTACGCCTATGATATTTTGTATTGGAATGTTGAATAAACTGTGAAATCAAATATCCTTCAATGAATCTAAAATAATAAAAATTGCGAATATAATATTTTGATATAAGAAATTTGATTTTTGATTGATTGTTCAGTTTATCAGCCTATCAACAGGTGTAAGGTCATTTAAGGCCAAAGAAATGTTAATTTGATATTTCAAGTATATTTTTTACAATTTCATTTCAAATTTTTTACAATTCATTTCAAATTTCTAGTTTAATAATGAGGACCCTTTGACAAATTGCATTTTTAAATAGTTTTATTTATTAATTTTAACAAATCATTTGGAAGATTTAAAAAATGTTTTTTTTCTTAGACAAATCACCTCTTCCAAATTCCAATTTGGAATTTTCAATTGGGCTGGTGGTCCTGACACAACTTCTAGTCGTACATAGTCTTTCAGCTGTCTCCACTGCACAATCAGCTCTTTGGAACCCGTGTGTCCATCTTCAAACATGATACCATTTATACAAAAGGCACAAACCTGCAACAAGATTTAAATTATATTTTTAAAATTATGAAATGTTTGATACAATTAACCATGGTATTAATTATTTATCTACATAAAGTAAAGAAATTAACACAATATAAGAAACTAAACCACTAGGTCAAAGGAGGGGAGCCCCATAGGCGGTTGATTGGCATGCGTGTCACATTCTGTCAGCTCCTGCATCCCGTCTCGACTTCGTCTTGCCACTGGACCCGGCGTCTCAGGAAGAGTGAGAGAGAGGCCGATCCTGTGCAAGTCTTTCTCACTTTAATTAAAGTTCAGTGCAAGTCATGATATTGCCAGATGTCATTGGTCATCCTCGATAACAAGGGACAAACGATTTTGGTTTTATAGTAAGGGGGTAAACAATCCTCAATAGCTAAAAAAAAGAATTTAGTATGTCAACAGGATACTTTCATGGAGTTAAAATAGAAAAAAAATGATTAACCATATTCATTTGGTAGTTAATCCAATACTTGTTACTAATACTCAAGGTGTGTACATCTTTTTTTCAATAAAACATTCTTTTATGCTAATTTAGTTGAATAGTAGAACAACAACTAAAAAGTGAACTTACTTGACCTGTATACTTCTGAATTTTACTGTTGATCAAGCCATCACCAATAATTTGAAGGTCTCTTAAGGCTGAAGGATCAAGCTTTAAAGCAAAAGAAATAAAAGAGGGAAGTTCTTAATTCAAGCTTTTCATATATACTTATGAACATACTTTTCATTAATACCTATAAACATGCATCACTAAAAATGTCTTTCACTTAAAACATTCTACATAAATAAGTATGAACTTTTTCAATTTTCTTTTCATAATATGAAAATCAAAGTGTTATCTGTTGGTAAAAGTTTATTTTGTCCTAAACATTATTTGAAATAAGTGACCAAAATGGTATTTTCATTATGTTATTTTTTTTTTTCATGAAACACTTAAATTTCCTTCATCTATAATTAGCCAAATTTTTATAATTAAGTAGATCATAAATATGAAGTTTTTTATAGAATTAATAATTCTAATATGTAGCTTTAATGTAAACTTAGTATGTTTATGTTGCACAGATTATTTATAAAAAGAGAGAGAAAAAACAAAAAAACCAACCTCTGCAGCTATTTCATTGCCACTTTTATCTTTAATGCTGATTTGTATTTCTGAGGTTAATGGTTCATTAATTTGAATGGTACTGTTTCCCTTCACTTTACACTTAAGCTGGGAAGGCTCACCAGGTCTAGATCTACAATGCAAAAGAAAAATCATTTTGACTAAAATCTATCCATAGTTTGGTAGTGAAATTCATACATCATATAGATTATATATTAACATTATAAGATAATTCAATTAAACAATGGGAAGGAAAAAAAATGAATTTACGTGATTTTACATTAAAATATATTGAGTTATATCATACATGGTTTAATTTTTCAAATTAAAAATTTCCAAAATTAAGAAATGCAGATAAAAAGAGTGAACTTACTTGACAATAAAGTTAAAGTGGGTATCAGAACCATCCAGTATACTAACATGACAATATTTCTGATCCATAGTTGATACTGGTACTTTAATATCAGGTAATTTTTTTTCTAAAAGTAATTCTTTATTTAATTTTGGAGTCCAGTTGACCTAAAAGAAACAGCAGATAAGAAAAATTTAAATATTAAGCTTATGCCTGTTTTCAAATCTAAATAGCATTTTATCTTTAATTGAAACAGAAATAAAATTCAAATATTTAGCCAGAATAAGAATGATTCTGAAAAATAGTTTAACATTTTTTAAAAATTTTGATTTGCTAAAAAATGTAGCAAAAGATTATGGAAATGATCTGTATAAAACCCCCCACCCCCCCAAAAAATGAATTTTTTTAAAGAATGCATTTATTTTGAAAATGCGATAAAATAATAATCTTATTATTATGGTATTGTTGATCCGATTAAGAAATGTTTGAAACCAAACCATAATGATTTAACAAAATTTTACTGTATTTTGAGCTCAGATATTAATATAGTATAGCATTCTAATAAGCAAATATCTTATAAAGATTTATGTATTTTTATCAATAAAAAGCTAACAAATAGCTTATATAATAGTTATGATCGTTTTGTAGCCATAATAACAATTTATTAGTATTCTGTCAACAGAAGTGATTGAACCAATATATTGCATTAAAGATTAAACAATTATAAATTATGTGTGTGTGAGTGGGCGACATCCCTGCTGGTGACAATGTTTTTTCTTTGTTTTTTTAAAACTTTAGTGTGAATTAATTTTCTTGATTTGCAAACGTCCATACCACTTTTTTATTTTACAACTATGGAAAAATTGTCTTTTATATGGGTTCTGTTGAGTTTATTTTATGCTAAAGAAAGGCATCTCTAGAAACATTAAACTTTTCCTAAAAAATCTCACATTACATGATATTTTTCAAAGAAATATAAAAATCCAGGAAGAAAAGAATTGATTTAAACCAAAATGCTTTTTTCAAGAGTCAAAGTAATATAGGGCAAAGTAATAATTACCTTTACTTTTGAGCAAATTTTTTCATCAATTACAATTTCTCGACCAGCCTCGTCCAAAAGATTAAAAGCTAATAGATGAGAAAAAAAAAATTATGGATGAGTAACAGCATCATTAAAAAAAAAATTCAATTTTTTAATATATTAACTCTACCAACAGATTTGTAAATTACCAAATACTTACAAGTATTAAGTGACTTAAAAAGAATTTACACTTTCTGAACATCTCTAGATTCTCCATTTTTTTCTTTTTAGAAATTTATTCTATCTTAAATAAGTACTTTATGTACAATATTTCTTGGTTCTCAAATATTTATTCAGGAATTCATCTATTTCAAAAATCTATTATTTCAACAAAAAGTTGCTATTTCTTTAAACTAATGATACAAAATACTAAAAAAAATAATGTAAAATATAGAACATTATAAGAGAGAAAGGAAAAAAACCCAAAAAAACTAACCAAGTCCCTGAATAAATTCTCCTGCTATTCCAACAATCTCCTGAGAATTTTTAATCTGCACAACATTTTTTTCACCATCTATCATATATGAAAGCTCAATGCTAGCTGTCTTCCCACTTGGAATGACAATTATTTTCCGCTGCAAAGGTGCCACATTTTTGTAATTCTGCAGAAAATAATAATGAACACAAAAAGAATATTAGGAAATTTTCAGGCTTTAAATTACAAACATTAATTGTGAAATTTCAATTAAAACAAATTATATTTTCATATTATACACAAACAAATACAGAATAAGAAACTAAAACACAGTAAGTAGACATTTAAGCTATCCTATTTGATTCAATTATATCTATTCAGAATATCTTTACTTTATCTGCAGGGGCACCAAGCATGGCCCTGGCAAAAATGTTTATTCAACCAAAAAATTTATTTAACTTTTTTTAAATTCGAAACTACAGTGTACGCGCTTAAAATCGAAGCACGCATATTTTAATTGTTTAATTTTATTTTAAAAATGATGAATAAAAACAAATAGTTTTTATTATTATATTTTGAATAAATATTGGAATTCTTAATTGCATAAAATATATTTTTAAAATTTTCACAGCATCCCAAAAAAACTGGATGTTGTTGGGTTTGTTGTTCTAGGTTGCTGTTGTTAAGTAGATTTACAAAATTCAATAATAATTATTACACAAACAATATAGACACTAATTAATTAACCATTTAATTATTCAGTTATTGTATTCCTTGAAATTAGAGGGTTTTTTTTTTCATAATTCAAATAATATGAAATGCTAATTTTTCCTTTATTTTCTTTTTCCATTCAAACGACGGACTGACTACCGTAAAGAATAAAGTCACATAACTCATATCGACAAATGTATTTT
>JAYKTE010033636.1:0-15238 GCA_036873565.1 Xipholeptos notoides
TGTGTGTGTGTGTGTGTGTGTGTGTGTGTGTGTGTGTGTGTGTGTGTGTGTGTGTGTGTGTGTGTGTTTGTGCGTGTTCGTGTGTTTGTGTTTGTATGTGTGTTAGGGCGGGTTTACGGCCCCTCCCATCTCATGGGAAGAACCCAATGAGGATCATGCCGCCAGTATGAAGGGTGGTCCCTATCTGGAAGGAAGCCAGAGAGCGTATATAAGTTACTTAACTGTCCCTGGTCGACGACGGACACCGAACAACCACAAACGTCTTCTTCGACGACGGAGCAACGAGCTTTTCTTTGCGTTCATATGTAAAACAATTTTTTAAGAAAGACATTTAAAAACAAAAGCAAAAAAAAAAAAAACCCAACACGTTAGCCATTATTCATTCATTCATTCGTAGTATTTGAACAAAGTGAGTCACTTAGAATCGGACACACGGACGGACACACGGACGGACGGACACACAATATCAGGTGAGTCGAAAAAAATAAGAATACCCAAAAAAAAGACGAGAAAAAAAATTAATTATGGACGACGCTTTTTTTTTGTGTGTCCTTTTTATGTTCTTAATATACATCTCTACGTCACTTTCATTTTATCTTTCTGTCTTTCTCTTCCCCCCCCTATCTCTCTCTCTCTTTCTCGATCTCTCTCTCTTTAGTTCTTTCTTTCTTCATCTCTTTCTCTCTTTAATTCTTTTTTATTTTATTTTTTTTCTTCTTTCTTCATTTTTCTTCTTTCTTTTACTTCGTCTCACTTTCTTCTACTTCTTTCTTACTTTCTTATTCTCTTTCTTCTTCTCTCTTCCACCCCTTCACACACTCTCTCTCTCTCTCTCTCTCTCTCTCTCTCTCTCTCTCTCTCTCTCTCTCTCTCTCTCTCTTTAGTTCTTTCTTTCTTTTCATTTTCCTTTTTTTCTTCTTTCTCCTCAATTTTTCGTCTTTCTTTTCCTTCGTCTGCTTTTTCTTTTGTCTCTCTTTCTTCTACTTCTACTTCTTTCTTACGTTCTTTTTCTCTTTATATTTCTCTTTCTCCCCCTCTCTCTCTTTCTCTCTTTAGTTCTTTCTTTTACTTTCCTTATTCATTTTCTTCCTTTTTCTTTCGTCTTTTCCTTTTGTCTCTCTTCTACTTCTACTTCTTTCTTACTTTCTTCGCTTTTTATTTCTCTCTCTCTCTCTCTCTCTCTCTCTCTCTCTCTCTCTCTCTCTCTCTCTCTCTCTCTCTCTCTCTCTCTCTCTCTATCTCTCCCTCCGTAGATCTTTCTTTTATTTTTTTCCTTCAATTTTCTTCTTTCTTATTCTTCATCTTTTCTTTTGTCCCTCTTTTTTCTACTTTTAATTCTTTCTTACTTTCTTTTTCCCTTTATATTGCTCTCTCTCTCTCTCTCTCTCTTTAACTTTTCGGATATCATCTTTGAAAAAGATTGGCACGAGTCTAGTATATTCATTTAAATCTAATTTTTCATAATTTGCAGAAGATTAAGAGACTGAAGTAAAAAAATATATAACCAAATGAAGGAATCAAATTTCTCCGATGTGTAATTTCTAGTTATAAGAGTAAATAAAGCTTGAATACATACGTACTAATCCTCAAAGAAAATCACATAAAACTAACACACGTTTCCATATATATATATATGAGTGTGTGTGTGTGTGCGTATATATGTGTGTGCGTGTGTGTGTATCAATATGAGGGTGAATACAAAATACATAGTTATTGATACACACTCACAAAGATATAGGAATATATTCCTATGCATGGATATAACGATATGAATATAAATGTGTATATATGTATGTAAGTGAATAAGAAAACGATTATCTATTACCGTCTATTACAGACACCTAATGAGCTGCTTAACAACCTAAATAAAAAAAGGAATAGATAAAAGAGGGGTCGGCAATATATTTATCTATATCTATCTATCTATATATATACATATATATAATTTGACAAATATGGTAAATAAATTTGACGAAGAGGGAGAAAATGCTAACACATTTAAAGGAAGTGTAGACAAGGGAGGGTAATTTTGCTAACGATCAAGAAAGTGAAAAAACATTTTTTTAGCAAAGCATTTGAAGACCAGAAAAAAAAAGAAATATCAGAAAAGTAAAAAGTGTAAGGAAAAAAGATAGAGAGAGGGGAATAAAGATTTCCAGGAAGGGTATAGGCCATTTTCAATCAGTCTATCCTGAAACACCTTCCCTCGGCCCAACACCCTTCTTGTATCACTAATACCTAACCCCACAACCACTACTATCAGATCGAATTTCCTCTCTTCTGATTGGCCTATTGGTTTGTCCAGTTTCCATTGTGCGTCTGCTTCCGAACACACTCACGCACGTTATTTTACACACATTATATATTACACACATAGAAACAGGCTGGTGCGCACGTATAATATATACATCTGTGTATGTGTGTCTATACATATATATGAGCAGATATTTGTTTAGATATCGTCATACGTATATATATTAGCTTTTCTATTTGTGTTGTTTTACGTGAGTGGTTAAAGGATTTCACGTACATACACGTTTATATCTTGAAAGAGAGCATGATATAACAATGCTATACTGGCACGCGTATAGACAAACGTGTTTGGATCAATAATGTATTTTAAAGAAAATTTTATAAAAGCTAAATACCCGCTTCCTTGTGCCTTTTTGAAAAAAAACCCTTAAAGACATTTTATAAACTAACTCCCACCCAAAACCGAAAACCAAAAAAAAAAATCAGAACCCAAAAATTAACCACATCTAATCAATGAATCTCTAAAACATACATCGACACAAACGCACACACACACACATACAAATATATCTATATCTATCTATCCATATATATATATATATATATATAAATATATACATACAAATTATTTTAGGAAAAATACATTAACTCAAATATATAATGATGTTACAAGTACTTCTGTCAGGCATAAATCGATAATTAAGAGTTATCAATTCAGTAACTCTAAATGTATTTCCTAAACGTGCCTTCGGTCTTGCTAGACAATGTTTTCGTAACCTTGTTGGGGGGTACCGTCCTACCCCCCTATCGATAGAAAAAGATTTACTTTTTTTCAATTTCCGATACACTTACAGAAAAAAAAAAGAATAAGGGGGGTCAAAACTTTAAAATCTGAATTCTTTAATGTAGCGTATAATCACACACACAAACACACAATAAGGAAGACATTTAATAATTTTCACGTGAGACAATATCATCAAGAAGAAAACATAAAAATATCAGTTTATATTGAATTATGAATATAAGTTACATATTTGAATATTAGGCGCGTGTACGAGTTGCAAATCAACTATCTAAATGTCTAATCTTATGTATGCATAAACTGGGTAAAGACGCGTGAAATTAATACGTGGTTCTATAGAAACAACCATAACATTGCCACAATTAGGCCTGATCATCACTTTTGAACAAATTCACTGCATTTAATAAATCAGCCCCAAAAGAAAGAAACAATCGAATATCTAAAACAGAAGCGTGTCAAACATAATAAATAACACAGTGAGAAGAAAAAAGAAAAAAAACGCTGCACAATAATACATAAAGATATTTTCGGTGTAAATTATACACAAATATATATGCAATCTGTCTTTCTCAACAAGGACTGAGGAAGTGTATACTCGCTAAAAGGAGTATGATATAGATAAGGCCAACGATTTTATGCAAAATAACCAAGTCGATTGCGTGTGTGCACATCTGTTTGAACAAATCTAAATAGATTGAATAATAGATTAAAAAGGGTTGCTGCTTTCTTTAAAAAATCAATTTGAGGACCAAATTCTAAATATACACACATATATATAATATATATCATTCATATATATATTATATTTATATATATATTTCATCATTATATTCAACACATTGCACACACATACATATATATAAGAATATATATTGTTTTGCATATATAAAACAACACACACACACATATATATGTAAAATATAGCAATATATATACGTGCCTAAAAGATAATTTCAAAGAAATTTCTTCTGTTAGTTGAAGAAGAAAAAACAAATACCTACATATATGTTTCGTTTTCTTGTTTTTTACTTGGATAAAAGCTTTTCAAGACAATCTTCTTTCTAACCTGGATTTTAATTATTTTTCATCGGATAATTACAAAGATCACCAACGGATTTTTTTATATTTACTCTTTCGTTGTCTGGATTTAATGCCTGTTATAAAAGGACACGAGAAAATATTCTCGTTTCAAAAGGATATACACGCGATTTATACAGCCAGGATAATAGGCCATTTCCATTTCAATAAAAAACCCAACAAATTACATATTGCCACACAACAAATATAATTCACCGATGTTTTAGCGTTCTCATCTATTTATCCCGATCACAATACCCTTATATACGCATTATACACACCTCTCATATTCTGTTAAAACTATTAATGTCCATACATAGCCATACTAATAAATTCTACTAAATACGGCAAAATAACAAAAAAAATAATTTTTGGTATCAAGTCTCTCAGCTCAATATAATTATATATTTAGAGATATATTCATACACACACATATGTGGTTGTGTGTGTGTATGTTTTTTAATATTAAAACGTCATTGCCTACATACAGGGCTTAACACTACGAATAAAAATTTTATCTAAAAGATATTAGAGCTATATTGCACTCAGAAAAAAAATTAATCTGGCCACCAAACACAAAATAGCAAATTAATTTTTTTGAAAGCCCAAAAACAAAACAAAAAAAAATGAAAATCAAGAAGAGTTCGTAATAAAACTCTGAATTAATAAAATCTATTGTTTAAGTCTATTCCTCTTCAGAATAAAGAGAAAAAATAGTATATCATATGTAACAACGACAAAAAAAAAATCCAGAAAAATGGAAATTTAATTTTTTTTAACAAAAAAAAAATTTTCTTCGCAGAAAGGGAAAATATAATTATATTTTTTGTGGTTTGTTTGTATTTAATTTTATCCTGGATTATTTTCACAGTAATTCTATTTACCTACACTTTCTTCCGTGGATTTTTAATATATATTTCAAGACAAAACACATGTATTTATAAAAGTACCTGCAAATATATTTGCGTACGTGTCCGTTACACGAAATTGTTATTCATCACCGTTTAAAAAGTAATTAGACATATTCGAAAAAAACAAACCGTAAACAAGCTATCGGAAAGACAGCTCTGCGGAAGTATCACAAACGGAAAAGATAAAATAAACTTATCTTTTCAATCACCTGACGACTATTTTGACGTAAAAATCATTAGAATTGATTTTTAATATATATATGTATATATATATATATACACATATATATATATATATATAAATGTACACCAATTGGTGTATTCTTTTTTATTTGCGAGGAAATACAGAAGACTTGTTCTGTGGTTCTCAAACCTTTCTGATTATCGGATACTAAAATGGGGAATTAAAGAATTATTCTTCGTGTCGGAAAAGAGATTTACAACAAACGATATAACTTCGAACACAAATCTACTGAGAGAAAGAAAAGAAAAGAAAGAAAGAAAACAAAATCTAGTCAAAAAGAAACTATTAACATTAATTTTACATATTCTACCTATAAAAATCTAACCCCTAAAATATAGCAATTAAGTTAGTCACGTCTACATAAACTTTCACAAACTGTTGTAAATTAAAATTAAAATAATTTACTGAGCAACTTTATATCAACATATGCATTGGTCTTGCATATAATACATTTTTAATCAAACAATAGGATTTTTCCCAATTTAATAATTATTTGTGATTAACCGGTCATTGATATTTCAACGAATGTGTTTAACTTTAAATCATATCTCTGGCATTGAAAAATACGTATTTTATCGATAAGTTACAGAGATTCAAGACACATTTATATTGTGACCTTATAAACAATTTTACTTCCTATATATATATATAAATATTATGCAATTTTTATACTAAAGTTTAACCCAAACTTTTTTCATGAAATATAGCAGTTGCTCGTTGATCTCGTAAAATCCAACGACTTAATTCTTTTACGTTGGGTTCACTTATTTTCTGAACAAAATATATTTCATTAACATTCTTTACTTTATTTGTATATTTGTATCAAAACCATTTCTACACATCTTTTAATATTATATATATATATATATATGTATATGTATATATATATACATATTTAATATATATATGTATATATATAAACTTGCAAACATACCAAAAAGTATCGGTTATTAAAACACAATTCAATAATTACCGAACATTGTTCAATTTTTCCTAAGGAAAAAGAAAACAGCCAAAAACCAAAAAAAACTATTAAAATTCTCTTCATCATAAAATATAAACTTGAATTGCTATTTATGAAAAATTCTTTTAACTACCCCCCACCCCCACAAAAAAGTGGTTTGGTAATTTTTCCTTTACAAAAAAACCGAAAACTTATAAAAACTCTTTTAATTACTATATTCATTACTTCAATTAAATACAAATTTCACAAATATTTTTAAAAACTTATAATGTTGCACCTTGTTTACAATTTTTCCATAGATTCATAAGGACTAACTGTTGGATTTAAATACTTTCACAGTAGACCAAATCGAAAAAGATTCAAAAGCCTTTTATAATCAAGAAAAACACACTTAAAATATATATACATGAAACACGTATAATTTTTTTTGTTTTTTTTTTTAAATAAAACATTATATCTTTGTCTAATTCAGTAGATACATAAAAATAGAGATATTGGTTTAACTTTCCCTACCTTCAATTACATACTTATAAATTTATCTATACATAAATTCATACGGATATATATAAATATAAAAAATAGGGGTAAGATTTTTCAAATCAAAAATTTAAAGAAAGGGGAATCTTTCCCCTTTCTTTCTTTCTTTTTTTTTCTTTCGTCCCATCACCTCCCATCCCAATATTTGGCGTATATTTCTTCGTACTTCGGCACTAGATATGGTTCCGACAGCGTGGGCAAGTACCATTGCTAGGAAGGCGATTCTAAAGGATCCCAGTACGAATGAAATTACCAAAAACAGCAGTTGCACAAATTCCCAAAGCACCCAACGAGCGATTAGCATGGCAAAGACCTGTTGAGGACCAAGCCACAGTCACGGTTGTATATCGGAGGTCAAGTTTGCACAGTAGGTTGAAATGTGTTCGCCTCAAGGAGAAGCCATCGGCTGAAATGTAAGTTTGATTATTTTTCAATGTTATAATTTTTTTTCCAAATCTTTGGTATTATATTTCAACCCATCTAATTATGTCTTAAAGCTTTTAAGATTATTTAATTAATTATTTAATTATTTAAGGATTACTTTAAAAACCTAACACCTCCTGTTTGAAATATATTTAGTTTACCGCTTAAATTTAACTTAAAACATTCTTTATAGTAACGCATATTTCTAATAAATGTCAGTGCTTTGTCGATAAATAAGTTGTTTAGATAACAAAGGGAGGTAATTTTCCCTTGTATATTTTCTAGGAATAGTCGAGTTTACTTTAGATTCAAAATACCATATATTACGGTTTAAGAGATGTTGCATCATGTTAGACTTACACTTAAGTCGAAAATATTTTTTAAAGAAAAAAGTCAGTCATCCGAAATAAAACCAACCACTAAACATGAAGGGCAATATTTACCAGGAGTTGGTTATCTTGCACAAATGCAGCTTCTATGAAGCTAAATTTAACGACCTACGATTGATATATACGGATTTTTGAAAACATTTTATATTACGTTGTCTTTACAACATTTATTTAAAAAAATTAAATGACCACAAATATTCAACAGTTTAATTATTATTATTATTATTATTATTATTATTATTATTAAAAAATCTTCTGATAGCTAAAGAACGTGGCAGTTTTGATCATATAATAAGTGAAATAAAGCAGTTGTTTTATCTAGCTTAGTGTAATTTCCAATATCCAAATCGCGGTACAAATTATTAAAGACAAGGACGAAACCATAAAGCCCTCCCGAGTCTGGCAATATAGGTCTAAAAAGACATACAAGTAATTTTCATGGAACTTAACGTAAGTATTGTCAGCTATAAAATACCAAACCAAATCGCTGAAAATAAAATTTAAAAAAACAATGTAATTTGTTAGAGAATTGAATAAAATTAATTTTATGTGAAAGTTAGTTACAAATTCCCTACACTCCCAATAAATCTTTAGGGCATGCTGGAATGGGGACAGGTGTAATACCAAAGTTTTATTTTTATTACAGGTGGAATTTAAATGTGAAACTCATTCTTTTAAATAATATCTATATAAATATATATTTCCTAAATTATGGCATAACTAACTGTTAATCTTTAATGAAATTAACCCTTCAATGTCATCGATATTTCATTCAATTTTATCTATAGATTTTTGTATAAACTTTTGATCCATGTGCAAATAATTCAAAGAATTTTAAAAGTTTATAAATTTATATCCTGTAGGACTTCACATAGTTTGTTTCGATGTTGGAACAATAAATATACTATACTCTAGTTTACCTACGTATAAAACATTTCATTTTTATCTTTTTCAAAATAAATTTTGCTGTTTCTATTTTTTTTTAATTTTCAATGGAAAGGCATGAGAATCAATTTTACTCATATATCTAATAGTAATACTATCCCACGCCGGCGTGGTATACTTCTAACTTTTCAGCAAGTTAAAATATAGTTTAATTTTCGTACATTTTTATGTGCCTCAGCATTTAGAGGTATTAGAAAATTTATAATTTATACAATACAATTTATAATTTATACAATAAAATTCTAATTTATACAATAGAATTTTATTCAGAATAATATTGAATTAATAAAAAAATTATTTTATTTTAATTTTCTCCCGAGCATAAATTTAATTCTGATCGCAGCTTCTTAGCCTAAAATATTTCTAAAGATTTCAGATATCATAATGAAATCTTATTACATTTTTATGCCTAAAATATGGTTTATATTTTACTACATAATCAAAATAGTATTCTTTATTAAAGAATTAAGATGAAATGTATATTGTTACCAAGAAAAAGTTAAAAAAAAACTCTTTTGTTCACTAACTGTCAGGCTCAGAATCATATTAGACCGGTATCTTTAAGAATGTCTGAAAAACAACTGATAAACCCCCCACCCCACAAAAGAGTGTGATCCACATGAAAATTCCGCCATTTTGTTTGTTTGTTTTATTAAAATCTCTAATCCAAATTCACAATAAAGCATACAAATATCACCATTTTTTTAAATACTTATTTCGGGTAAATTTAATCTACGTTCCTGGATCTAACGAAGTTTTTGAAGTTTATCATTTCTAAAAATTTAATATTAATTACAAATAAACTGCTCTTCGATAATAATACAAGATAGTTATTCATATTTTAGCACCATATTGGTAATCATGCAAGTTCTGTTAAAAATTATCAAACTCTTCCGAATCACAATCTTCTTGCTTTAAAGCTCCAGAAGGTCATAGAAAGAAGGTTCTCACTAGTTTCTAACTTTTCTAAATCATATACAAACACGGTGTTAAAAATTTACTGTAACATTTTAATTTCAAGATAAGTACCATACCCGTAGTTCTAAATTCGATAACACAACTGTTAGAATTTTCATATTATTTTGAAGAAAAGTTGGTTCTCTTAAGTAGATATCATTATTCAAATTCTTATTTCATTTGAAATCACTGCGACCGAATGGCTCATCTTATAAGAAACGTGACAAAGGTTACTTTGACTTATTGAACGCACTGTATAAAAATATATTTCAATTGGAAAAATACAAAAATGAAACCAGTTAATTAAAAGATGTTCACAGTTCAATTTTTCAGTAAGTTTACTAAGAGATAAAACTAAATAAAATATTTCACAAATAAAAGGAATTTGTAGGTTTTAAAGTATTTAGTTATTAAAAGCGAAGTCTAAAAGTTTTAATTCATTAACAAAACGTAATTAAAACGTTAAAGAAATAAAATAAGAATCAAACGCATGTACTATGTTTATTTTAGCTGCATTCTATTTTGTTGTAACTGACCATCCAACACGCAACCTTAGTATTATCATATTCTGTGCACGGTATATTGTTACACTAATCTTACGTGATGGTTGCAAAGACTATTAAAAAGGGCTTTCTTGAATTGTTGGTTATTCAGACACCACTCTTGTAAAACTTGAAAACTAAACTACTGCGAGGGGCCATTCAGGAGATGAATAGACTTTAAAATAAATCTGGATTGATTATGGAAATTTTTTTTACACACATAGAAAAACATTTTTTTCATTGGGAGACATTTTGTAACAATCAATATTTAGAAATATAATTTAAATTTTGAGTCATTTCTTCAACGGTTTAAAATTGTTGAATTTTTAAATTACAAATATAGAAACTTGTACTAATAAAATAATAAGATTTGAGTTCCTGTTTCTTGGGTCTGTAATAACATTTTAAAGAATTATGTAGAAGTTATTATGTGAACCGATTAAACGATATGACATTTCTCTGGTAATATTTAACATAATATACTAGTTTAATGAAATAATTAAATTTTGATAAAATTATTTTTGATAGTATCTTCTATATATTTAGTAATATCTAGAATAATTTTTTTAAGATAAATTATGGTTTTATGAATCTGTTTTGCTCAATGCGAAGAAGTCACCACAACACATTGATTAAGTTTTTAGACTTTAGAATCGTAATATTTAACTTCAATTAGAAATTCTACAGTTACGAAACACCCCTGCAAAAGGCACAACTACACTAATTCTACCATTTGTCAATGGATGAAATGGAGCCGCTATAATTTGAAAAATATATGAAAAGCGAATTAATATTAGTATAAAAAGGATTATTTCATTGCATTAAACCAAAATGTAGGACGTGATGATGAAAGAAAATCATAACCCTCATGCAGTTAGATGTTATCATTCAACACCGCTGTTATTCCCGACAAATAATTTCAAATAATTGAAAGTATTTTTCTAATCTCATTTTTTCCTTCTGGAATACTTTAAATGTGCATTTTGATATCAAGCAAAAAGAAGAAATTTGAAGCATTTAGTTGCACAAAAATACCCTTTCAACGGTCATAGTTGAACATATATTAATTTACACTTGGACAATTGAATCACATATAATGCACAATATATTGAAAATAAAGTCAAAATAAGGACTTTGAAACAGTTAAGAAATTCATTTTAATTTAGAAAGTAAATGTAAATAAATGATAAACAACCATACAGCTCTTTTGTGCGTATTATGCTAAAACATTTAAGAAAATGTTATCAATTTAAAAAGAAAAATCAGTCTGAAAACATCTTGATTCTGACTAATTAAAGCTAAAGAGTTAAAGCACCTTTCAAAAATTCTACTTGTAGAATTCCAGATATTAACAAGAGACAACATTTAGGAATATCAGTTGGTGTCGTGTAACAGTGTTTCTTTGCAGCTCTTTCGAGCAAGTCAAGCTTTGCCTGATACTTAGTTTCTACCGCCCAATTCATATAAAATATTTCTTTCAGTCATCGATTCCCTTATGTGAGAGGAGCTTATTTTCCATATCCTGATCTCAATATATTATTTGTTTCATGATTAGGGGAATCTGCTTAATGAATTTTGTGTCCTTTTGACGATTCGTGCCAGGGATACTTACGCCACAAAATAGAGAGCGTTCTTTTTGGAACGAGATATTCAATTATGAAGTGAGAATAATTTTGAGAGTCTATAATACGCTCTAGATGGACCGTAAGCTAAACCTGAGCCCTGTCTGTGCTTTCCATCTTAAATTAATTTGTAACATTTTAAGTTCTGGTTAATATATGATGTAATAAAAATTCGACATAAAAAGGTTATCTCTAAGCTAGTGTGCATTTCCATTAAAAAGTATGATCTGTTAATGATAATATCAAAGAAGTTGATACAGTAGTCTGGATAAATAAATAGCATAAAGAATGTAGCATAATATAGTATTTGTTTGAGGTAACTATGATTATGCTAGAAAAAGTATCTTCCATGAGTAAAAGTTTCACAGTTTATTCGGTATAGTATTAGACATTTAAGGTAAAAATAATAAAGGCATCTTCTGGGTATGGGATTCGATTACTCATGCAGGTTACACAGTTTGGCCTTTAATCTTCAGAGCGTTATACCTGTCATGCAAATAAACAAATGCACATTGTTCATTATTATAAAAATACATTGGTTACTTTTAAAACGATAACGACAGTTTATTCATTTTATGTTGAGAATAATCATTCCCTCCAAAATCTTAGTTTATTTTATGTTATCATTACAAACTGAGGGAATAACAGGATTCATAAATTTTCTAAGGATATTAAAACAAATATAAACATGGGGCATTACGATTCCATAAATCCTGCATTTATTCGCTACGTCAACATGGATTACCATCATATTGGTCAAGGGTTTATCTTATTAAAGTCACAATTTAAGACATGCATCGTGTATAATCATACAAAGTCTGAACACTTAATCCTTATCATGGATCTTTGGTTATCTGAATTGACAACATAAATGGTGGGGCTCAGTTTCACTCATAGCATTTTTGTATAATGTTGTAAATCTACTAAAAACCCTTCAAAAATACAATTTATTTTTTTTCCAACTATGGAAGGTTTTGTGGTATTAAAAGAAACACGAAGGTTACATTTGGTTTCACTAATTTTCTGAGGTAGGAATGATTCAGTTTTATTAAACCATAGAATAGTCTTCGGGTGTAGATATATCAATTATTCGTAGATAAGACTAGTTAAAGCACCCAAAAATATTCGAGGCTGCAATATTTTGAAAGCTATGCTTAGTACAGTCATCATATATATTCAAATAATAGTGAAATAGACATAATTTCCGTCTAACCAAGTTACTAGATTATAAGATTTACTAATATGGTTTATTATAGCCGGCCTGGACAAAACAGAAATGCCAGAGTAGAAAAAAAAACAATCTCAAGCTATTTTTTAGGGAGATTTAGCTATTTCGTATTGAATTCAAAAACTTCAAAACGTTATTGTTAGATCCATGGTTGTCTTCCACAAAGAACATGTTTTGTGGAGATTTAATCAATATTCAGTCACGATTTCAAAATACAAACATTTGGGTTACCAGATAAAAAATTGTGAATTTGGAAAAGCGATTTTTATTTTTACAATGAAAAAAAATATTCATATGTGATTTTTGTTTTTAAAAAAACATTTCTGAACATGTAAAACTTTGAATAGATTTGTAAAAATATACAGGGTGTCCAATAAGTTGCTGTGCAGTAAAAAATAATGTCTTAATTTCAATGGAGGATATTACTAGCATTTCCTTCAAGATAAACTGTGATACTGTAAATAAATAACACCTTCTTATTGGTATAAATTGTATTGTCTAAATGTTTTATAATTAAATTTACTGTTTATTAGTTCATTTAAATGTATATATACCAATTGGTTACAATAACTTTCGGACACCCTGTATTAATAAATCTTTTAAAAAGATGCATGGGATTATATTTTTTATATATAAAAGATGCACATTTAGTTATTTAAAAGTTTAAATTGACACTGGTTGATTGATATCTATACGCCTATTAATTATTTTGTACTGCTTCCTATGTATAATATACGAATTCTGTAGACGATTTTAGGTATTCTTTTATTTTCTAAAATGTATATTTATGATACCAACTAGCAGCCTTAGCCGATTCCTAATGATATAATATGGTACTTTTTGAATACTACTTTACTTAAATTATTTATTAGATAATTATAACTGTTTCTTTTTGTCATCAGATTAAAAAAAACATCACTAGCTATTAGAAAATAGATGTTATTTATGTATTCAATGTGTAAGTTTCACGAACATAGTGACAGGAATAATAACTTATTTAAATATTTGCAAAATAATTAATGACTCAAATCTGTTTCAAAAATATTATTTTGCTTGATTAGCAACTAACTCATAGTTATAACCCGTTTATTAGTATACTCCTGTATTAGGATTTCAATGTGCTTATGATAATTAGAGTTTTCTGGGAGATTTCCTGTTTTATCACTGCCAGGGTATATTTGATACGTTCATATACCCATTTATAGTACATTGGTTGCGTCAGTTTTTTAATTCCATAATCGTAATCAGAGGTAAATTTAAATAAAAACTTTTTAGGAAAAACATATCTTGGAATGTAGAATAAAGCTTATAAGCTTAGCCAATCATGTTATTATACTGAAAAAGAATGATTTTTATATTTTCAAATAACGGGGTTCTAGAACATCTAACTCGTTCTTCAAGGGCAAGAGATCGATCCTGATTACGGGCGTAAGAAAATTATCCGAATATATTTTATTCAGTGAGACACCACTATTGAGCAGGCAATGTAATATCAAACATTTCAAACATAACCAAACTGCTCTACCTGGAGGCTGATTATTGCTCTATTTGAAGCTCTAAAGACTTGTTTATTTTGCATCGTAGATGTCGATGCAAATTAAACATCGAGGTTAAAAACTTGATCTTTTGCAACAATCTGGATTTAGTGTTGAGGAAAGACAAATAAAATCATAATGGAAGTTCGAAAATTAGTTCTTATTTCTATGACGAGTTTTTGAGTTGGAAATAAATCACTATGTTGGTAATTTACAAAATAAACCACCCATGAGATCATTTGATACAGCATTTCATGCTACTGTACCCTTTTATGCAACATATTATAAATAGCAGAATACCTTGTCCTTTCCCCCGTAATTCTTTTGGTGTGGCCAAAAAATATATGTATTTAGATAAAAATATAACGCTACTATACAATGCAAAATCTTGTATAACACTTAACATTATGCCGAATAGCAGTTTCGATCTTATTGGATCTTATAAGTGACACACAATGTTGTTAACATTCAAAATTCAAGTGGGATTCGAATCTAGAGACCACATGTCGAGAGAAAAACACTCTAATGACTGTCCCACTACACGGTTATTCGTTCATGGCAATTTTTATGGTTTAATAAGAGCCGCGGATTTCTTTCTAAGAGACAAAACATATCCAAGAACACTCCCATACACATGTACTGAATCTGTGTAAATTTTAAAGAAAATCTGCTCAGCCGTCTCGCAGTTCATACGGAAGGAACACACACACACACACACGCACCCAGACACCCACACACCCACACACTGACCCCCGAACCTTACCTAATCTTTACCGTAACCCTTACCCCTACCGATTTTTCAACAGCCA
>JAYKTE010033857.1:0-15230 GCA_036873565.1 Xipholeptos notoides
GATCTTGTCTCTCTCTTTCTTTCTCTCTCTTTCTCTTTCTCTGTCTCTTTCTCTCTCTCTCTTTCTTCCTTTCTTCTCCTCTCTCTCTCTCTCCCTCTCTCTGTCTTTCTCTCTCTCTGTATCTCTCTTTCTTTTTATCTCTCTCTTTCTCTCTCTGTGTCTCTCTCTTTCTTTCTCTATCTTTCTCTCTCTCTCTTTCTTCCTTTCTTCCCCCCTCTCTCTCTCTCCCTCTCCCTCTCTCTGTCTTTCTCCCTCTCTCTGTCTTTCTCTCTCTCTCTTTCTTTTTATACCCTCTGTCTCTCTCTTTCTTTCTCTCTCTTTCTCTTTCTCTCTCTTTCTGTCTCTCTCTCTCTCTTTCTTCATTTCTCCCCCTCTCTCTCTCTCTCTCTCTCTCTCTCCAACCAAAAACTGGAAGAGTGTAATTTCCTTTAATGCAATCTAAGATGTTGTTTTGTTCGGGTCACTGTTTTCAAGCGATTCATTTTGATCCAAGTCTTTCTTCTTCAGCCATGTTTTTTTGTTTTTTTTTTTGTTTTGTCTTGTTTGTTTCGACCGAAAACCGTGAGAAGGAAATAAGAAAAAAGAAGAATATTGGAAGAAGTACAAAGAAAAAGAAAATAAAGTAAAAAAAAAAGTAAAAAAACAAACAAAAACACACACACACAGAGAAGAGAAGGGGGAGTCGACTTGGGACAGTGGATAGGCAGTCAGACTTTGGAATCGTAGTACACGAGTTAGAATCCCAGTCGTTCCGCTTGCGTTCATGTTTGGACTAGTACCCTTGGGAAAGGTATGAATCTCCACATTCCCTCCAGCTATGGGTTAGATAGTGCACATAGTGTCATTCACAAAAAATAAGTGTGAACTAAAAACAACGTTTATCGGAAAATGAGTGTAAGAGAGGATTATAATGATGAAGACAAAAAATCCAGTTTTCTTACAATGAATTTCTTCAAACTTCAAATAATGTTTTGGATTCTTTATTTTTCTTGTCACTTTCTGTCGAGATGAATAAAGCAAGTTTTAATCGGATTCTTTTGACTGCTTTCATTTCGATTTTTATTCTGTTTTTACTTGCGTCAAATTGGATATATCTATTTGGTCGAGCACGAACCCAAGTTAGGCACAATGCCATTTTTATGTGATATTATATCGCAGAGCTTTTCTAATCAGTGTTGCTTTTTACCTAGATGATATATTTAGTTGGCCGAGCACGAGTTAGCTGAAAGTGAATGTAGTGGTTTTTGCCTGGGATTTGAACTAGTGTAATACGATTCCAGAGACAGAGCTTTTACCAGTTCTCCAACCTCGCTGCCACCAATATAGATATTTTCACTTTTATAGATATATAGATAGATAAGGAATATATTCAGCATTACATGATAAATGTAAAAAATGCCGTTCGTTCTCTTCTCCGTGGCTGTAAAAGAAAGTGACTATTTATAGATCGCCGTTTATGGTTCAAAACTGAGATTTTTACAAATATGAGATCAAAAAAATCAATATTGAAACTTGCAAGGAATTGAAGCTATGATTTGCTACGAGTAAAGATGATTGGCCAAATTTGTGCGACTGTCAAACGTTTAGGAAGCACTTTCCAGGCAAATTCGTTAATCTATCATTAAAAAAAAAAAAAAGGGGGAGTTGATTTGGCGCTGTGTATAGACAGTCAGACTTCGTAATCGTAACACGCGAGCTCGAATCCCAGTCGTTCCGTTTTGCGCTCATTTTCGGACTAGTGCCGTTGGGAAAGGTATGAATACCCAAATTCCCTCCAGCTATGGGTTATATATTATTAAAAAAACTAAGTGTGTACAAAAACTATCGTTTGCCAAAAATGATTGTTCTTCTTTTAACTGGGTTAAATTGCACATATTGCGTTATTCAAAAAACTGTGTACAAAAAATAACGTTTACCAAAAATGATGGTTATTGGCATTAAATGACCTAAAAATGGTTGATATGCCGAACACAAACAAAAAAACAAAGGTACATACAACCTTTAAGTTAGAGCTTCAATGCTTTACTACTAAGCCTATGTGATATATGATGTATACTTAGTCGAACACAAAACCAAGTTAGGCACAAGGACTGATTTAGAAACTCATTAGGTTCTCATATTCTTTAGAACCAGTGAAACACAAGCAAATAAACAAAAGCAAACGGGGAAATCGATTTGGTGCAGTGGATGGACTGTGGGGCTTCGGAATCGTAATACGCGATCTCAAATCCCAGTGGTTCGGTTTTGCGCTCATATTTGGACTAATACTGTTGGGAAAGGTATGAAAGGTATGAAACAAACAAAAAACAAACAGAAGAACACAAAGCTCCGAATTTAATGATTGAATGAAAATTAAGAGCTGTAGATCCGTTAATGGCGTTGATGGAGCAGTGATAAATGCTTGGACTCTGGAATCGTATTATACGAGTTCAAATCCCAGCCCAAACCATTACACTCACTTTTAGCTGTCTGGAGCAGATGAAGCTCGTTAACTTGGGAGAGTAACTCATCTAGGTGTAAGGATATCACTGATTCCAAAAACTCGGGTAGATGAGACCCGTCAACTCAATGCGAGTAACTCATCTAGGTGAAGGGTAACACTGACTACAAAAAGCCCAGGGATATATGAGCACGTAAATCTGGCCTTGTGCCTAACTTGGTTTGGTGCTCGACTAAGTAGATTTTATATCCGTTAATGACGTCAAGTGTTTGGTAAACGTAGCTTTTACCAAACCCTAACTATCGAAAAAATGCACATCCACAAAGAAACACGCATACACGTATACATACACAAATACACATATACACACATACACAGAAACACACAGAAACCCTTAACCTCTCCCTAAACTCAAAATAAAATGTATAAAACTAATAATTTTCATTTATTTTTTTTGCTAATTATATTCAGGAAATATCTTTTTAAATAGATTTTGAGTTTGTTTGTGTTTTACGGCATATCGACCATTTTAGGTCATTAAATGCATAGAAAAATCATTTTTGATAAACGATATTTTTTGTCCACAATTAGTTTTTTGGAATAACACAGTAGTTTTTAAATAGAAAAGTAATTGCCCTTTAGTTAAGAGCATACGTTGGGTAAACCCAGACGGGTAAGGAAGGGTCTCCCTGATCGACGACAATCAACAAGCAATTTATGGTGGAGCTGTACAACGCCGACAAAATGTCTACTGCATTTACAGCGGCCATTTTTTTTTCGGTGCATCCTGGCGCCCCACGTGACAAATCATTGCAGAAATGGAAATTGTCAACGCTATTCGAAGATTATTTATCTTCTCTAGAGTTCTGGCACATTAGACAAACTAATATCTATTTGTTCATAACTAAACCACAGGAAATTAAGAGATGATGTCCCGTCTTTGGTAGCATCGAATATTTGAAGCATTACAAACTGTATTTGTTGTGGGATTAGATTTCTCTTGGGTTAACCAAATCACTGGATATCTTTGCCTTTTCTTCATCTTTTCATATTCAAATAATGAAACAAGGTTTGCAATTACAATTTGGTTGTTTTGATTTATCATTTGTTGTTTTTTATAATCTTTGATGGAGATGGAGTCTGTTGCAATTGTTTGGGTCTGACTGATATAGGCACGTTCGTCAAGATTTGTGAGATTACCCGGGGATGAGAGCAATGAGCCAATCAGGAGCCAGAATTGTCATTGTGTATATTATTTAATGTACTATGTCCCTTAAGATGTATAATATTACATTTATATCCAGGGATGAGAGCAGTGAACCAATCAAGGACCAGAATTGTGATCGTGTATATTATTTAATGTAGTATGTTCGTCAATATTTACAAGATTACATTTATAGCTAGGGATGAAAGCAGTGATGGCACTTGATACTCTTAAATAAATCTCGGCTTAATGGATTCCTACCAGATTGTTCAATTATCATGCGTGAACGCTAACTTTAACACTTCCAGCAAAACTGGAGCTTGTAAGTGACCTGCTGCTTTGGTCGTGTCTCTGTTTATGTGGGTTGTACAGCAGCCATTTGTATTGACCTATGACCAACTTTGCAACGATATGGATTGTCAGGATGGAGATCAGCCAAACTTAACGCAAAATCGTGATAGATGGCGTGATATGGTCAAGAATATCTAAGCTCACTTGACCAGATCAATGTAATATTGACATTTTAAAGAGAGAAGTGTAAAATTAGATGTGTTTAATGGGAAAATATCATCCTAAATGCCAAATTTGGCGGGTGAACAAGAATAGCAATAGCTATCTATACTATATAATAATGACTCTCGTGTGTTTATATATATATATATAAACTACAAGTAATTATTGAAATGTGTTTTAATATAGCAATATGCTAATTTCATAGACCTGGGAATGTTGTGGCGTGACACAAAATTAATTTTATTTCGTATTAATTAATAGATTCATCGTGTCACGCTACAAACATTAACGGCCAAAACGTGTAGCCCGCATCCAGAATCGAACCCGAGTTAATAATTTTTACATTGAAATTCTGATGTTTTACCGACTGGGCCATTAGAGAACATAATGATTAAAACCCCAGCATACAAACTAGATTTTCGATAGCTGAGTAGAATATATATGTATATATATATATATATATATATAATATGATAATAATAGTATATTTTAATGCGATAAATATGTTAACTTCTAGTTATTGAGTTTGTGTTTGTGTTTTACAGCATATCAACCTTTTTAGGTCATGTAATGCCGGAACAATCATTTTTGCTAAACGTTATTTTTTGTCGACACTTAGTTTTTTTAATATCACAGTATGCACTATTTAACCCAAAGCTGGAGGGAAAGTGGGGATTCATACCTTTCCCAAGGGTATTAGTCCGATTATGAACGCAAACGGAAGGACTGGGACTCGAACTCGCGTACTACGATTCCGAAGTCCGAAGTTCGACTGCCTATCCATTTGGCCAAATCGACTTCCCCTCCAAGTTATTGGAACACCTTTAATTTATCTGAAAATAGAATCTTCTTTTTTAAGAATAAGATAAAATGTCCTTTGTTGTCATTTTCATTCAATCGCAGATGAAGCCAATTAAATTAAAGCTTTAATAGAATAGAATTTAAAAAAGAAAAATGAAAAAAAGACCTTTAAAGAAAAATAAATGTTTTCTTTACAGCCATGAGATTTTTTAGTCCTTGTAACGAGAGTAGTTCCAAAAGTAATGCTTTTTATTTTTTTTATATTCAAAATAAATTTTATTTTAGGAAAATATATACGTATATATTTGCAATTAAATGTTTAATCCTTCTTACAGGGGTAGTTTTAAAAGTAATGCTTATTATTTTTTTCTATTTTAACTAAAGAAATTTTGGGAGAAAATATTTTTTCTAGCAATGAGATTTTTAGTCCTTCTTACGAAAGTAGTTCCAAAAGTAATGCTTCAGCGAGGGTGGAGCAGTGGTAAAAGCTTGGATTCTGAAATCGTATTACACGAGTTCATATCTTAGTCAAATTCATTACATTCACTTTCAGTTACCTCGGGCACATAAGGCTTGTTAACTCGAGAGAATTAGTCATATCGGTGAAAGGCAACACTGATTTTAAAAAAGCCCAGGGATATAATGAGCACGTAAAATGGCCTTGTGCCTAACTTGGGTAGGTGCTCGACCGAGTAAATATATCCAAAAGTAATGCTTCTCATTTTTTATCTTTAAAGTAAAAAATTATTTAGGAAAATAATTTCTTTTAATTTTGCAATTAGATTTTTAGTACTTGTTACATGGGTAGTTCCAAAAGTAATGCCTCCCTTTTTTTTATCTTTTAACTGAAAAAATTAAAAAACGAACGACCTTTTGTACTCCAGAATTTATTTTTCTAGATAGCCATCGCCATTTTCATTTTCACGTCCGGGACGCGCTTTGTCACTCACATCTCTGTTGCCGCTCTGAAATTGAGGGACCCATCTTCTAATTGAGCTGCACCGGGTTTGTAAACATTCAACAGGTGCCAATGAATCGATCAGTTCAATTTCTTCTGCCTTCGAAATTGTGAATTCAATGATGCATCCCTGCCTCTGGTGCACGTCCATGACAGGAGTTGCTTTCATACCGTCAATATCTGCAGCAGAGCGATCAAACTTTCAGGTCATGAATGCATAAGTTGAGTCATCATAATAATGGAATTTGCAATCTCCTCTGATCCATTCAGATGGAATAAAATAATAAGAAGCATTACTTTTGGAACGGCTCTCGTATAGAAAAATAAGAGTATGCGTTACATTTGGAACGTCCATCGTAACAACTTCTTGATTTAATTTCGTTGGGTTATTTTTATTAAAAGTGGGTTTAATGTCATAATAGTTTTAAAAATTAAGTTGTGTATTTCTCTCACGACAATTCTTTTCGGCCTTCAGAAGATAAATAAAACGAGATAGATCTAAAATCAATATGAGTCAATTTAGGACACCTGAGGAAAGCCGAAGGGGGACCCGACCGAAACATCGTGAGGGAGAAAATGTCATAGATGAGGAAAATAACCCGATTAGTACTTTTAGAATTCACCATACCTCATCTCAAGGATTTCGAAAAATAGTCTCTTTTTAAAGTTCCGAAGTGTTTAATGTTAAGCCCTTTTTGTCTCTTTTTTGTACTGTACTGTATTGTTTGTTTGCTTGTTTGTTTGTTTTATCCACATATGAACCTTTTCAAGTTATTTAATGCCGAGAACGATCATTTTTGGTAAACGTTAGTTTTTGACAGTTTTAAATAACGCAATGTGCACTATTTAAGCCACAGCTGGAGGGAATGTGGGCATTCATACTTTTCCCAAGGGTATTAGTCAGAAAAGAAACGCAAATGGAACGACCGGAATTTGAACTCGCGTACTACGATTCCGAAGTCTGACTGCCTATCCACTTGGCCAAATCTACTTCCCGTTCTGTACTGTACACCCACCTGTACAAAAATAGATGCATAAATAATAAAAGCGTTGTTATACAATGAAGCATTTATCGATTTTTACATTTTCGAAGAAAAGAAGTTCGATTAGCGTATTTTTCTAAACAAAAATGAAATCACCAAACACAGAATGGAGCACAAGGGGGGGGGCACCACGTGTTTTAATAAAGATCCTAAAATATAAGAGAGTGCCAGGGTGACCAAGACCAACAGCCACAAACTCCAGACATTCACCAACAGATGTCTCAGAAAGATTCCCAACGTCAGATGGCCAGAGACTCTCATCTCCGATGAACAACTCCGAGACAGAACCAACCAACCCCCAATGGAGACTGAGATCAAGAAACGGAAATGGAACTATATCGCAATTTATACTATTTAACCCATAGCTGGAAAGAATGTGGGGATTCATACCTTTCCCAAGGGTATTAGTCCGAATATGAACACAAATGTGCGCGTGTTAAGTGTGTTAAGTGTTGTTCTGCCTATCTTTAAATAATTGTCTAAATCTCTGCAGAAAGTTTAAAGTCAATTTGATTTCACTGATACAAAAAAAAAAGAATAAGAGCTTCTACTCTTTCTTTCTTTCTTTCCCCGAAGTTTATCTCCTTAAAAATCAATATTATCTTTTGCAAGCATGCCTACCTCTTTCTGCTCACTTCAGTGCAGTCAGTCAGTCAGTCAGTCATCAAGTTTTGAGTTATTCATTCAAGCCTCGTGAATATTGATTATTGTATGTGTTCGAGACAAAAACAAAACAGAATGAGTACACATCACTGTTGATCGGGAAAGACGGTTTTTGGTTTGTTTTCCCCAAAAAAAAATACAGAAGAAAAGAAATGAGTTCCAAATCGCAACGAAAGCAATTAGTCTCTCAACTAAAAAAAGAAAGAAAGTAAAACTGCTCTAACTTTCG
The DNA here is from genome assembly GCA_036873565.1 of Xipholeptos notoides. Taxonomy (NCBI): domain Eukaryota; kingdom Metazoa; phylum Mollusca; class Cephalopoda; family Idiosepiidae; genus Xipholeptos; species Xipholeptos notoides. The sequence goes on from JAYKTE010033857.1 coordinate 7,852, forward strand.
TAGTGCAGTCAGTAGATAAGAACTCGTGTTTTTAAACTTTAATACGCGAGTTCTAATCTCGTTGTGACAAAAACCAACACCCACAAACTCCAGACATTCACCAACAGATTATATTTACTTGGTCGAGCACCAACCTAAGTAAGACACAAGACCATTTGCATGTGCTCATTATTACCCTGGGGTTTTGTAATCAGCGTTGCCCTTCACCTAGATGATTTACTCTCCCGAGTTAACGAGTCTCATCTGCCCGAGACAGCTGAAAGGGAATGCAGTGGTTTTTGACTAGGATTTGAACTTGTGTAATACTATTCCAGAGACTGAGCTTTTACCACTGTTCCAACCTCGCTGCCCAATTTGACATTCCCAACGTCAGATGGCCAGAGATGATCTCCAATGAACAACTCCTGGACAGAACCAACCAAACCCCAATGGAGACAGAAATGGAATTGTAACTGGATTGGCCACACCTTGCGGAAGCCTGCATCCAACATCACCAGGCAGGCCCATGAATGGAACCCGCAAGGCAAGCGTGAAGTCCGAAAAATAGATGTAGAAATTATCCAGCCTCATCTCAAAGATTGTGAAGGTAACAATGATAAGGGTGAGAGCAACAAGCCGAAATATAGATGTGCAAATTACTAAGCTCTATCTTAACGATCGCGAAAAACAAGTGGAAAAAGCGAGTTTTGTTTATTGAGACAAAACTCGCCTCATAAATGCAGACAATCGATAAAATATTTGTAATCACATTTTTCTTCTTTTTGGTCTTCATTAGAAATTAATGATTAATAGTTTTGTTGTTTTATGTCGTGTTATCAATTATCTTATTTCTCAGATATCTCAAGGTGGGAGGTCTTTGTGTGTATAGGGGTGAGGGAGTCTGTGTTTGGGTGTGTATGGGTAAGTGTCAATGCGTGTGTCTGTTTGTAGGTGTATGTGTGTGACGGAGTCTGTGTGTATCTATGTAATTGTCAATGCATGTGTCTGTCTGTATGTCTGTGTATGTACGAGTGAGTCTGTGTATGTGTATGTAATTGTCAATGCGTGTGTCTGTTTGTGTGTATGTGATGGAGTGCGTGTGTGTGTGTGTAAGTTTCAATGCGTGTGTCTGTTTTAGGTGTGTGTATGAAGGAGTGTGTGTTTGTGTGTGTGAGTGTCAATGCATGACGTATTTGTGTGCGCGTGTGTGTGTGTACGTGAGGGAGAGTGTGTGTGAGTGTGAATGAGCATGTGATGGGTGTGATTGTGCAAAGTAGAAAGAGATTACGTGTTTATTTGCCTGTGTCAGCATGTGCAAGTTTTTGAGTGAGATAAGGCGCGTGCATGATCATGTGTATGAGTTGTATGTGTATGAGAGTATGTGTGTATGAGTGTTTGTGCACAAGTATGTGTGTGTGAGAGATTGCTTGTGTGTTACTGTGTGTTTTAATGTGTGTGTGTCGGTATGAGTGTGTGTGTGTGCAGGAGCAATTGCATGTGTGTGAATGTGTGAGTGTATGAAATTGCGTGTTTTCTTATGTGTGCTGGTGTGTTGGGGTATTTTATTGTATTGTAGGTGTGGAGCGGTTATTATTGCCCCATTATTGTAGATAAGCTGATTAATGCCTTGACCCCCAGCCACACCCCGTCTCATTTATGCACTACTTATTCGTTCCTTGAGACCCGGTCGGTCCGGCGGTCAGATTAACGGATTGGGTTTTATGTCCATTGGCCTGCATCACGTGACTCGCTATCGTCACGAAACTCGGAGGCGATTATTGGAGGGGGGAAGAAGAAGAAGAAGAAGAAGAAGAAGAAGAAGAAGAGGAGGAGGAGGAGGAGGAACAAGAAGAAGAAGAGGAGGAGGAACAAGAAGAAGAAGAAGAAGAGGAGGAGGAGGAGGAGGAGGAGGAGGAGGAGGAAGAAGAAGAAGAAGAAAAAGAAGCAGAAGAAGAAGAGGAAGAAGAAGGGAAAAAGAAGAAGTAGAAAGGGAAAAGAAGAAGAAGAAGAAGAAGAAGAAGAAGAAGAAGGGGAAAAGAAGAAGAAGAAGAAGAAGAGGAGGAAGAAGAAGCAGAAGAAGAGGAGGGGGAAGAAGAAGAAAAAGAAGAAGAGGAGGAAGAAGAAGCAGAAGAAGAGGAGGGGGAAGAAGAAGAAACAGAAGAAGTAGAAAAAAAGAAAAGAAAAAGAAGAGAAGAAGTAGTAGTAGTAGTAATAGAAGAAGAAGAAGAAGAGGAAGAAGAAGAAGAGGAAGAAGAAGAAGAGGAAGAAGAAGAAGAAGAAGTGATTTCCATCCATAAATATCGCCAAAAAAATGTTTATTTTTGGCCTCAGGACGGCATCTAAATTGCATGAAGTTCGCTGTGCGGAGTTCCCTATCTTCGGTTCATCTACTCATTAAAAGGGGGAAGTCCATTTGAGAGGGTGGAGAGGCCGACTTCAGAATCGTAATACGCGAGTTCAAATCCCAGACGTGCCGTTTGCGCCCATATTTGGACTAACACCCTTGTGAAAGGTATGAATTCCCTCCAGCTATGGATTAAATAGTACATCTGATGTTATTTTGCGGCCAAGTAGAAGGGTTTTTCAAAAGTAATGCCACCGACCTTTAAAATTTGTTCAAAAGGCTGAAGAGGGAGGAGTCGATTTGGCCGAATGGATAGGCAGTCAGACTTCGGAATCGTAATACGCAAGTTCGAATCCCAGTCGTTCCATTTGCGTTCATATCCCGACTAATACTCCAGCTATGAGTTCAATAGCGCTAATTGTGTTATTAAAAAAAACTAAGTGTGGAAAAAAACTAACGTTTATCAAAAATGATTGTTCTCGGCATTAAATGACCTAAAAAGGTTTATATGCCGTAAAACTCAAACAAACTCAACTAAAAAGACTGAAAAGGTACGAAGAAGGAAGTGTTGCTATTAATACGAGCGACCTTTTGTGCTCCAGAATTTTTTTCTACATAGTCACCACCACCATTCTCTATGCACTTGCACCGGGACCTGGAAATACCCAGGTTAGTGTCTGGGCGAGCAATTAAACCAGTGGGTAGATGCACCCTTAGTCTTTGGTAAGACAGGCATTTAGGAGAAGGAAAACTCTGAAATAAAACCAAGGTCTTCCCTTAATTGGGATATATATGCGGCTGGGAACAGCTTGTGAATTTCATATTCCCAGGAAATTTGCCAATGAACTCGTGTGTGGGTTCAATAGTTGAGCCGGCTCAACCTTCAGAAGGTCGGTATGTCTTCCCCCCACATTCTCTATGCACTTTTGCTAGGGAAGAACTACACATTCCATTTTCGTGTCCGGGCCGCGTTTTGTAACTCAGATCTCTGTCGCCGCTCTAAAATCGACGAACCCATCTCCTAACTCAGCTGACACCAGCTGCATCGGCTTTGTAAACGTAGAACAGGTGCCGATAAATGTTGATCGGTTCAATTTTTTGTGCACTAGGGAATTCAATGGCTCATCTCTGCTTCTGACACACGTCCATGACAGGGATTGCATTCTTAGAGTCTCACGCGCACTCACTACTTTTTTTCTTCTATATCTTTTTCCCTTTTCCTACTTCTAGTTCTTTCCTTATTTCTTCCCCTATTTCTTCTTCTACCTCTTCTTTCTTCTTCCGATACTCCTTCTTCTTTATCTTTTTCTTCTTCTTCATTTTCATTTTCTTATTATTATTATTATTCTTCTTTTTCTTCTTCTTTATCTTCTTTTTTCTCTTCTTTTTCTTCTTCTTCTTTATCTTCTTCTTTATCTTCTTTTTTATCTTCTTCTTTATCTTCCTTTTCTTCTTCTTTATCTTCTTATTTATCCTCTTCTTCATCTTCTTCTTTATTTTCGTATTTCACAATTCACCAGTTTTCTTCTTTTTAAGAAAACTCTTTTAAAATTTCGGTTCAGACTTCAGTTAACTGTTCACATTTGAATTACAGGCAGAAGTGACTTAAAAGAGCCTAATTGCAAAGCTGGCTTTCCACATTTGAGTTCAAGGTAATCATTAATTATCGTCTGCTAATTTCATCCAAAATGGCGTCTCATTACTGTTTGCTTCATCAAACTTTTCTTTTAATTTTTCTTCTTTTAATAAATTTCAGTGAATTTGACTTTGGTGGATTTTACCTTCAATCCTCAAAGAGATCGTCACAGGTAATAATTAAATCTTTTTTCAACCTTTTCTTTTTCATTATGAAACGCGCGGATTTTTTGAAAATCTTTGAACTCTCCATACAAATATTTCAGTAAATTAATGAAGCGTAAAGATCATGTGTTTACTAAAATTACTTCTTAACATGATAATCAGAATTCAAGTTTTAGTAATGCAGAGGTGAAAGAATATTTGTTTATATTTTATTCAAAATGTAGTTGCAGTTTTTTAAATTTGGTTATGTTGCATAGTTACGGGGTCCTACTCCGCCATGATACTCAGGCGGACATCTTTACTTTTCCAGTGGACGCATATAGCCATACAAGGCAGTAGAGTTGGTGCAGTGGAAAAAGCTTGGGTTGGTGCTCGACCAAGTAAATATAATATAATATAATATAGTCATACAAACTATTCGTAGGCCTTTTCTCATTACGTTTTCTAACCCAGATTCCTACGAATGGATTTCCCCTTCGAGGTGACCTTCGACATTTATAAAAATGGGTCGCGTTCAGAAGTGGGGAAAGAATGTGATACGAGAGTCTGCAGATGTAGCATTATGGTCCTCCATATTTGGAGTGAGTTGCTGACGTCACTTGACCTTTATCCGAAAGGGAAGTAACGTCAGAGAGAGAATTTAGGAGGCAGATGAAGGAGGTGCTGAGACCCGACAGCACCGGTATCTGTGCAGTGCTCGATCGGTTGCTAAAAAGAATTAAAAAATGTTGTGAACACGTTTTTGTCTTCTGTGTATGACTTTACTGAGAGGGGGGACAACACATCCCGCAGCCCCTCTACCCCAGAAGCCGGGACACAACGCAAAAGAACGACGAAGAACCCCCAGAGCAGAAAAAGTGACATGGACGATATGGTTGACTCCTGCGGTAAGATGTTAATACCAACTTCAATTCAACCTTGGGGGTCGACCCTAAACCATCTTTCGGAATCGCGCTGGCGTCTTCAACGCTAGAGCGAACATTTCACAGTCTGGTCTCTGCAATTTGACACAAAGAGTATTGCTGAGCGACACCGTGTTGGATTGCATGTTTGTTTTCTGTTCAAGCGGATTGTTCTATATTGATACAATTTAATATTCAAACAGAAATATTTATTTGCATAAAATACAAATTAGGCACAAGGCCGTAGAGTTTTAGTAATGATTTTATTAGCGGACTGTTGTCGTCATCTTTTTCGACCAACTTGTCCTCTGGCCTTCGTCAAGTAGTTAATTGTAACCTCGGATAGGAACTCTGAAGGCCAGGACGAGTTGGCTGAAACGTAGTGTAATAGCACTAATAAAAAGATGACGACAACAGTCCGCTAATAAAATCATTACTAAATTATGAAGTCTAATCTCAATGAATTCTGTAGAGTTTTATTGGGCGGGGGTTAGAACTTTGGTTGGTCATCGCTAGTCCTTATATTGCAATACGGGTCTCTCCAGACAGGAGACACTCCGGTTGTTCTGCTCACGAAAGGGTGTTGAACTCGGACCGAAGTGTATAATGCGAAACATTGTGAAAGTCTGTAAGTGAATAGTTTTTGGGTACTCGCAAACGTTCTTGAGTCTGACAAGGTTCTCCTTACATTCGAGGCGTTGCCGGTGCTGTTGGCCTGGGGAGCGCTTTGCTTGGCCCTCAAATGGTCCTTACCTTGGCCCCCAAATGGTCCTTACCTTGTCGGCGTCCATTACATACCTGGTCCATCCAGTTCTTGACACGTCGCCGGGTCCTTTTCCCATCTCTGTTTGATATTCCGCTGATGAACTGAAAAGCAACTTCTTAATATCAACAGGAGACGGGATTTTGGTCGACCATACTTTATTGGCTGCAACTGTTCAGACCCCGCTAAAACAAACAAAAGTCGACGAAACCAACTGACACCCAACCAATCCACGTCACCACCCTCCGACCCCTTAATATCCTTACTCTTTAAATAGATTTGTGTTATTTATGGGTTCTGGGAATTTAATAACTTATCGTCTACTGTACTTTAAGATCTACAGATCAATACAAGACATACAATTCATCATTTCGAAACAATAGTTTCAATCAAGTAGAGAACCTAGTAGCCTGGATCCTGAAGGTTAACCCAAAGTAGAAACAAACAACTCCATTAATTCCTGGCAAGAAAATATAATAAAAAACAAGAAAAAACGCATTTAACCAAAGTTATATATCATGATTGAATGAGAAAAGGGTGTGTCACGATATTGACATTATCAATTATAGGTAAATCAGAAATCGATTTTTATATGCAATAAATCAGATATACTTGCATGGGTTGAGCTCAGAAAACATTGCGATAAACCTCTGATATTTTAATTTGTTTGTTTGTGTTTTACGGCATATCAACCATTTTAGGTCATTTAATGCCGAGAACAATCTTTTTTTTTTTTGTCCACGATTAGTTTTTTTTTAAACACGAGATGCACTAGCTGGAGGGAATGTGGGGTTTCATACCGTTTCCCAAGTCTAAATATGAACGCAAACGGAACGACTGGGATTCGAACTCACGTACTACGATTCCGAAGTCCGACTGCCTATCCACTGGGCCAAATCGACTTCCACACCTTCCCAAAAGGTATTTAGTCCACATATGAATGCAAACAGGATGACTAGGATTCAAACTCGCACACTTACGATTCCAAAGTCCGACTGCCTATCCACTGGGCCTAATCGACTGCCCCCCCTATTAGATTTGTATCAGTTTCGGGTGGGTAAAATCGTCAAAGGCGAAAGTGCTGAAAGTAGTAGTGGAAGTAATCTAACGCAAAACTTGTGTCATGTTGACTAAGAAGCAGAAAAAATGTCTGGCTGTTAAGTAGAACATTAAAACTTACATGTATACCTATATATTTTGATGTTCTTTTTTTATTATCTATCTATCCGTTTATATATCTATGCAGTAATCATTGACCTAAATTTGTCAGGTTAGATGTTGATACCTGTGGAATTAAATGTACTTTATCAGAAACCAACAGGTATTTACAGAAAGATGTTAGATAAAAAGAAAAGACCCATTTTTACATATTTTTTCATATCCGCTCTTAAAAAACTAGAACATATAATCAACAATGCATATTTTCGTCAAATGACATTTTTAACATTTCTTTAAAATCTAATATAGAATAGACAGGCCCATTAAAAAACTTGAGCTTATAAACAATATAGTATAATGGGGGAAGTCGATTTGGGCCAATCGGTAGGTAGTCGGACCTCGGAATCGTAGTACGCGAGTTCGAATCCCAGTT
>JAYKTE010033968.1:0-15229 GCA_036873565.1 Xipholeptos notoides
CTTTGTCATAGAAGTACTGTTAAGTTGAAGTGGGTGTGGTGGGTGAGGAATTTTGTTGTCAAGACACCAACAAATATGGATTCTAACTGCACTCTTTGAAATCCAGAGACTCTCTCTTGCTTCAGGCCGGCATGCTCTTGCTTAAATAATAAATTTACCAAAAAAATTTCATTTGATTACACAGTATTCCATTGATATCCATCTCACCCCATCCTGCTTTCTTTCATGATGACATTACAAGTACAAGGTCAATATGTTTTGATAACTTGCAAAACTTGTAATTAAGTTGTTCTTATTTTGAAGTATTTAAATTCTTAATCACACACCAAATTACAATTGTTTACATGAAGTTATACATTTATATAGATTTTAACTTCAGAGAATCAAATTACATGTTTTGCTAAATCTGCCATGATTCAAATTTTCAAAATGAGTGAGAATTTTATTGTTTATTGTTTCACATTTGTCAGACCAAACATTATTTTTAAAAACGTACAGAATGGCTTGTTTGAAAATTACAATACAAATTCACAACTTTAGATATGAGTAAATGTTTTGCCAAGGCCTTCAATTCTTTCTAAGCCCCAGTCTGATCCTTGATAACCAAAACAAAACTTTGTTATGTTTATGCTTTCAATTATGTTATGTACTAGTTTGATCTTTATTTCTAAAAACTGATGCAATCATTTACTTCTCTTACGTATTATATGACTCTCCATTGTCTGAATTTGACGGTATATCAGCCTTCACTGACTATACTTATCATTTAGAATCAATTTTAAGCAGCAGATTTCAACGGAGTTATTAATCTTCCCGATGTATTTAGTTTCAATATAAAATATATATGTTTTTTTTTAATTCTTTAATTTTTTTATCAGAGAAGAAACTTTCTAAAATAGAGAAACAGTTGATGCACTGGGAAGATGAAATGGCTGACTGCTATTTAATGAATAAAGAAAAGTTCATGAATAGCAGCATGGAAGGGAAAGTGTTCCTCACATCTGACAGGTAAGAAAAGTTCATGAATAGCAGCATGGAAGGGAAAGTATTCCTTACATATAACAGATTAGAAAACAAATAAAAATCTTACTGTAGCCTGTAGAATAAAAAATGCATATCTTTCCTGATTTACCAATAGACAAAACTAAAAAAATATAAAACAATATGAACTAGCCAAAGTTTGAACTTTGCCAGCCGCCACTCGTGTCCAAGTATTGGGTACATGTTGTCTTATGATTTTTTACACATTTTTCTCAGAAATTTATGCCCTCCAATTTTACAGGCCTGTAAAGTGATTTTTTTTAGGTGACAACATACAACAATGCCTATGAATATTTTCTAGTTATTGAATATTTTCTCAGATTCAAAATGGATCAAATAATGAAGATTATTGTATACTAGCAGATTAACCCAGCGTTGCTCGGGTGCTTTAACCTTTGACGCCTCATCAGTTAAATTTCCATCCGAAAACTGATTAAAAAGTTTTCCCCATATCTTAATAACCTTTATGTCAAACTTCAAAGTTTAGACCCAAAAGTAGTTTTTTTCTTCAACTTTGACCCCAATTTTTACCTCTTAGCAGTTATTTTTCTGGTTCAAAGCCAATTGAAAAGTTTTCCCTGGGTCCAAGTAACCTGTATCTAAAATTTCAAGTGTTTAGGCTCAAAATTAGCAGAGGGGTTTGGTAGGAAGCGCAAAGGTCAAATCTTTAAACTTTAACCCCTTACCAAGTAAATTTTTTGGGCCAAAACTGATTAAAAAGTTTTTCCCATGTCTGAATACCACTAATTTTAAATCTCAAGTCGAAAATTGGCGGAAAAGTTTGGTAGTGAAATGTACACACACACACACACACACACAACAATTTCACTTTTATAAATATATATAGATTTTCTTGGATTCAAAATGATGAAGATTATTGCATATTTTCATTGATTCAGGATGGACCAAATGATGATGAAGGTTGAGGAACTACAGCATCAACAGCAACATCTCTGTTCGGCTGCAAGTCAGCCGGTGGCTCAGTTACCAACGCCAATGCCAGACATTCAAAGTTTGCTTGTTGAAATCCGACAAATAGGAACAAAACTTGAAAACCAGTCAAACATACAAACGAGACTTATGGAACTCGAAAATCAGGTACGCTTCCAGGCCTCTATAGACAGATTTATCTTAGGTTGACTTTTGACAGCTAAGTATTTTCATTTACAAGCCAAATACAAAAGTTACTAGAAAAACCCATGAAATGTTATTTCACTATAATTTTATGAATAATTCAAAACTTAGTTTAAGAAAATATAATCCATTTCACTTTGAACTACTTTTTCTTTTGCATAAAAATTTGTTGAATTTCTTTAGACATGTTTTCAACAGCCTCGTTAAAAAAAATAGAGTACATTGTTCTATTTTCTATATCATATTCTATTAATCTTTTTATTGTTTAAATAATTTGACTTTGCTCGTTTAATTAAAAGAAAAATTTGAAAACACATTTTTCAAAGATTGTCGGTGAAAAAAAGTTGCCAAAAGTCAAGTGATATTTCCAAAAGACACTTGTATATTCTATTTATTTATATTGGAGTCAACCATTAAAGGTAAAACTGAATGAACATCAAAAGGCAGTGGCAAAAGATGAGATTGAAAAACATGAATGGCTGAACACATTTGGAAGGATTTGTGGGACAGAGTTAGGATACTGAACTGAGAGGAACATTGGACTTTGAGAAGATTCAAGGGAGTGGCTCACATGTTATATGACAATAACCTTCTGAGCAGACCAAGCATGGTCATAGACACTATTTGGAAACCCATAATAAGGAAATCTAGTCTAAAAGTACTAATCGGACTATTCTCCCCATCCATAATATTCTTTCTTTCACCACATTTCGGCCGAATTCCCTTCAAGGATTTCAAAAAACAATAAAGGAAATCTAGATCGCAATATTAGTAATAAGCAGTTAATAAGCATAAGTAAAAATAGATAATATTGTAATATTCGGACATATCAAAAATAGATTAAGTAGAATTACATTAAATGTTTACAAATAGAATGATACAAAAAACAAACACATTAAAAACACATAGAAAACTTACTAAAAATAGAATATACAAGAAGAATATAAACATACATTAGAGCATGTGAGGGGCTTACTGAAAAAGAAATGCCCGACGACAAAAACAAATCATCCATTAAAAGAAGAAAAATAAAACCAACACTAAATTTTTTAAAAAGCTAGATCTAAAAACAATATGAGTCAACAATTCCGGTCATCTGAGGAAGACCAAAGGGTAATTCGGTTGAAACTTAGTGAAACAGAGAACAATGAGGATGAGGACAATAGTCCGAATGATGCTTGTGAAACTGTTACATTGAGTTTGATTTAGTTTTGTTTTTTGTTTTCAGATCAAAGAGCTTAAAGAGATTCTAATGATACCAAAATCTTCGGATTAATGAAATGAAACCAGTTACAAGAAACACTGAGTGAAGACTGCATTTAAACATTTCTTAAGTGTTTCGGAAGCCAGGAATTAAAGTTAATATTCTCTTCAGAACTATAAAAAAAATAAAGGGGGAAGAAGATATTACTGATATCTCAATCCGTAAACACACACTTGAGGATATTTTTTTAAACTCATATTCAAAGGTTTAAATGTTTAATAAAAGAAAAACCTCAAAAAATTGCAGATTAAATTCTTTATGACAAAAGTAGGCATTCCTATTCAATGGTTGAAAACAATGTGAAAACAAACAAGGTTCACACAGGCTTTTTTTGAAGAGGCCTAATTTTTATTATTACCTTGAAAAGGCCATAAAAATGTGGAAAAGGTCTGGAAAAGGGCTTGAATTTTGAGCTTTGTTTTGAAAAGGGCTTGAATTTTGAACTTTGTCTTAAAAAGACCTTTTTTCTACTAAAAAGGCCTTGAAAATATTGAAAACGTGAAAAGGCCTTGAAAATATGGAAAATGTAAAAATGTCATGAAAAGGAGGGCTTGACCTTTGGGCTTTGTCTTGAAAAAATAGAAAATGATCTAAAAAGGACTTGAATTTTGAGCTTTGTCTTGAAAAGACATTTTCTATTATTACCTTGAAAATGTGGAAAATGTCTAGAAAAAGCCTAGAAAATTGTATTCCTTATATCAGTAAAACTAAATAAAAAAATAAAAAATATTAAAAATAAAAACGAAATAAATACCTTCATCTGGAACTGCATCGTATTATTATTTCCAGTATTGCTGATACAAGAGTCATGTCTCTTTTTCTCTGTAATCCATATACTTTATGAATGCAGCCGAAATAAAATATAGATAAATGAAAGTGACTTTTCCTGTTGTCAATTACTAAGTTTTTTGGTTTATTATAATCATTGTTTTGGTCACCTAAGGAAGACTGAAGGGGAATTTAATAAATTTTACACAATGATATTTATTAGATATTTCTTCTTAAAAAATGTATCCAGTGATAACTGCTTACTAATATAAATCACTTTCCTACGGTCAGCTTTGAAGTAAAAGAATTATTTGGGTTTATGACTGAACATAGTGGAAATCTGTTGGTGATTTGTTTAGATATATCATAATTTTGGGTCCATTATAAAACTGTTATAAGCGAATTCATGTTATATCAGGTCTGCAGCATATAGGGAAGAGAGACAGAGTGTGCTAGGTAAGAGAAACGGTATCTGTGAGGGGAGAGAGAGAGAATCTGTGCAGGGAGAGAGAGAGAATCTGTGAGCCGAAGAAAATTATTCAATTTGACATACTGCAGCAATAATGAAAGAAATATTTGAATTCATGCCTTTTTTTTTTAATATCTGAAAAAAAAGAAAAAAAACACTTTGTAAAAATTATATTTGGAATTCCAAATAAATATAATTACAAACTCGGTACCAACCCAGACCAGAAGAAAGAGAGAAATAACTGGATTTATAAGACCCCAAAAAATCGGGGCCCATGGTGCAGCAGATAGAGGCATTGAGTTTCTATGGTTCCAGGTGAGCATTGTCTGATGGTAGCAGTTTCAATTCCTACCCAAGCAGGTCAGAGGTTTAGTTGGTTAAAACGTGGTGCGATAGACAACTATGGAAGGCAATGGTTGCTGGTGATGCATTTATAAGACTCAGAGTTCTAATATGATATCGCAGTTAATCACCTGACGAAGGTCAGGGGATAAGTTAGCTGAAACATGGTGAAATAACAACTAGAAAAAATCAGTCTGTAAAAGGACATCAATCTGCAAAAAAAAATCAATATATAGTTTTTGTTTTTAATGTAAGAGAAATTTCATATAAATAATGTGATGATCCTGGATCATTAACACATAAATGTTTAATCTTATAATAACTACCAGTTAATAGAACAATGATAATGATGATGATGATGATGGTGGAAACTCAAATACGTATCAGCAGTAGCAGATATCACTCCGCACAAATTAACCAATCAGGACAAACTAAAATCAAACTGATTATGGCGCCAAAAACAAGTAACCTTTAACTTTAGCACCTTTTAAAATCAATTGCTGTAAAAATTTGAATAAGGCAAGATGTCTATGGAGAATTGGATTTTCAACTGCATTATTATGAAATAATAATGTATCTAATAAATAAGAAATATCATTGAAAACCCCAATGAATCTGATCAACAACGCTAATCAGAATTTATTGATAAAAAAAAGAGATGAAGTTAAATACCAAGTCAAAAGAATTAACTCTAATCAAATGAGAAATATTGGAAAATGTGTCTTTCAGTGGAAATGTCTTTGGAAAAAGACAAACTCTATGGTAAAGGTTGGTAAAATTAATAATCCATGAATTTGTTTCATGTGTAGAATTTTATTATGGATATTTTCATATATGTGTATTTGAAAATAAGATCTTGTTTGAACATTGAATTATAGCAATTGGAGCAACTGTTGATTTCTTTCAATAACCAATGATTTTGCTATTAACTATTATAATCTGTTCTTCAATGTTGAATGTGAAATATTAACTTGTGATACAAATTAATGTTTATATCCGCAGTTTAAATATATACTGCACCTTTAAGATTCTTCTGTGAAAGAAGAAATGTGTTTAATTCCTGTTTAAAGACACAATGTTTATGTTGGTGATTTAACACAAGACTCAAGAGAAGATAAAGGAATTTGAATCGGGATCAAAACACTCCATCTACTTCCGTGTATTCTGCACATACATAACATTTTTAAATAAGCTCATAAATATTGTTTCTAAGCCAGGAAGATTCGAATTGTCTATCACAATTTAAATTATTTTTCTGACAGTGAGAGATTACGAAATGATATTTAGCACAACCCTTTGTCAATGGCCCTCTTGACACCCAGAGTTATTTCTAAATTAACATTTTTTGATTATTAGAAATATCGAACTATAATAAAAACAAAAAACAAACAACTATTTAAGAATTTTTCAATGTTTTAATGTATATTTTTTACATTTAAAACGCAATAGAAATAAGTAGGCATTAAACACAAATAGTATTTAGAAAAATAAAAAAATGAAAAAAAAAAAACTTACAAAAATTACTTTGATATAAAGAAAAGAGGAAAAAAAAAAATTGATATGACTGCAATTTAAAAGAAAGTGCCAGATCAAACCAATGCAATGAAAATGTATGAGCACTGTGTAATGGAAAGACACAAGGGTTAAGCTGATAATGACTAAATACAGAAATCAAAGGCTTTTCATTCCTTTTTAATTGAAAGAAATGTATCAAAAGCAGATGAACTGCATGTGTAATTGATTCCTGCAGTGGCTAAGGGGGAGGGGCGGTCCGCCTCAGGTGACAGCAACGGAAGGGTGCCACAATGTCATCCCAACAAAATTTGTCACTCTGATTTGGCGTGATTGTGTTTAACGACCTATCAACCGTTTGTGGTTATTTAAAACTATGTACATTTGTTTGAGAGGTTCTATCTATGTATTTTGTCTAATTTTTAAATTTTTATTTTGGATTATTTTTTGTGGGATTTTTGGTTTGATAAGTGTGTTTTTCACCCAGGCTAAAGTATGAAAATAGTCTGAAAATAGGATTTATTTATCATATATTATTATGCAATTATATGGTGGCATAAGAGGGCTCTAGTCTGAAGAAACATCTAGTTTTATATGGTTTTGTCTAGGTTTCTTTTAATTTGACATCTGGTAACCAATAGCTCTCAAGTTACCCCACACCTTCAATAATCAAAGCGCACCAAGAATATGATAGGGGGTGTTGCCCCACAAGTTTATTAATAGGGTTTTATAGGGTTTCCTGATCTATTTTGGGAGTGTTTGGTCCATTCAGCATAGGGTGAACCATTCAGCATTGGATGATGTAGGGGTCAGTAGGGTGACGTTTGAGTGGACCGCCCCAGGTGACGTTTACTCTAGCTGTGCCACTGTATTCCTCCCTACCACTCAAATAGCCTAAGATATTAACACAAACAGTGAAGTCATTTAAGGAATGATACACACAAATTAGTACACGAATTAACAAAGCAAACTCAAACCCAAATAAATGCAATTCTCATTTGAAAATATCTTAAAAAATAAATCAAAATAATGAGTGGCAATGATTAACGCAAAATCGAAACGATGGATGGAAACTAAACTTTACGAGGGTAAATCAAAAAGTTCTAAGACAAATTGAAAAAAACTTTATGGAAGTTGCAAAATTATTTTTCAACATAAGATCCACCTAACTCAATACACTTCTGCAAGCGATGTTTTCGTTTCATTTTATTCAGAAATTACTTCTTGATAAAATTTTGTTGCTCTATCTTCACTCAGATTGAGTTTATGTCATTTGTCTTAGAACTTTTTCATTTACCCTTGTGTATGGTTTTTTGAAATCCTTCAGATGAGGCTTGATAATTTGTAGGTCCATTTTTTGGACTGCTCTCCTCATCCTTATCATTGTTACCTTCATGTTTTGGCAAATGAACCCTTTGGTCTTCTTTAGGCTCAGGAATCTTTTTGTTGTAATCAGGTGTCTTCACAAAATTTCAAACTTAATCCTTTATTCAAACCATGGGGGTAGCTTGCTCTCATTTTGTTAACCATAACTGGGTAGAGTGGTAGAATCCTTGGAATTTTAGTAACTACTGCCTTAGGGTGGAATTGAAATATTTGCCTTCAGATAATGCTGCAGGACTGCAGGAACAACAACACAACAACATTCCGTGGTTTGAATAGGTTCAAATTCTGTGAAGATACCTGATTACGACAAGTTTCAGAGTTTGATCCCCTGAAGACAGCCAAAGGGTTCATCGGCCAAAACATTGTGAAGGTAACAATGATAAGGATGACAGTCTGAAAAATAGATCTACAAACCAAACTTCATGTGGCAAAGAAGATGATCGTATTAAAAACAGGTTTAAGATGAAGGTTTTAACATAATTTGACTCTATAAATGCAAATTTATGATAACAGTATCAATAAGCAATGACAAAAAAATATATGGACATAAAAATACAGTCACCTCTTTGTAATTGATTGAGGTACTTTTGTATAGTAAAAACCAACTTGAACAACTAAAAAAATGAAGGTGGTACTTTTTGGCGGTGGGACAATTCGGTGTAATAACAAAATTATAAGGATGACCTTAACTAAGTATAGTAAAATCCTCCAATAGTTTGGGTTTTGGAGTAGTCCAAAGTAGTGGAGGATTACAAACTAATAGATGAGTGCTAAATTTAAGTTTATATATGTCTATGTTGTTAAAATAATAGACATAAGATTTCTAAGCTTAATATTAATTCAAAAATCTTAACAGTATGATTTATTTCTAAGGAGGGTTTGGTATATTTCAGTATCAAATTAATGCTTTGCTGTTATAGTCAAAGTTTTGTTTACATTTTTAAAATTAATTCAGTAAACTAATTGTTTAAAGTAAAAAAAAATTGTTAAATATCATATTTTCTAAAAATATTTGAATTAATTTTGTATTAATATTTTATTTTTTTTAAGAATTTTTTTTTAAATTAAATAGTTAAAAATTTCAAAGAAAATGTAACACTTTATTTTAACTATTCTAAGCTTTAAAAAATGTTTAATTCTTTTCTTTAAACATAAAAAATATTTATGAATTGATAAAAAGAATGAATACAAAAAGTACAAAATTTATTTTTCAGTCAATTAGCCAAATTGGCCACACTGAAATGTCCCCCACCCCAAAAAAATAAATGCAACAAATGGCAAAGGCTTTAATCCATATATTAATGTACTAGTGCATTGTAGCTGTCAAATAATAATAATTAGGAACAAATTTCCTCATAGAGACTCTTAACTCAGAAGGAACCTATCAGTAAAAGACCTCTTTTGGTGGATCTTTACTTCCTCTTGTAGCCACCTACTTTATCCACTTCCATCCATGTCATTTATGGTATGTTTTCTGATATATGCATTATTCATTTTCTAAATAAAAACATTTATAATGTGAAGAACAGACTAAATTCTCAAATTAGTGCTTTTATTAAAAAACAAAGTTTGGAAATTTAAAACAGAATGCATTATGATTGACAGCACAAAAAGGATCTTAGTTTACTGAATTAATTTTAAAAATATAAACAAAACATTGACTTATTTTTTGAAATCCTTGAGATGGGATATGATGAATTCTAAAAGTATTAATCGAACTATAATATAATATTAATAGTCTGAAAAATACTTTTAGAAAACATTGACTATAATAATGAAATGATAATTTGACGCTGAATCATCCCATCACTGAAACGTACCAAACCCCTTAAAAAGTAGTTTGGCACACAGCAAAACCAAATTTGGAATTTTTCTGGAATTTTTTTGTTTTCTTTTTTTTTTTCCACCAAAAAACAAAAAAAAATACAAATTTTCTTTGATAACAATTTTATAATAAAACAAGTTTGGTTGATATATCTATTCAAATTTCTGAGATGAGTAGATATTATTTACACAAGATATATGTTTAGATATTGTCCGTGACTCAATTGTTATATTCAGTGGTCTACAGCAGCAATGAAAGAATTCATAAAAAAGGCTCTTATTGAGAGAATTTTACAGAGCAAGATTTTGTTAATATTAGGTTGTCCTAAAAATTTAATAAACACTTTCCAAAAATTGAAATTTGACCTGCCAAGTAACAACAAAAAACACAAAAATTATTCCTCAAAATAAAGACCATCAGTGTTTACAAACTTTTAGGACAACCTAATATATATATTAAGTTGTGCCAAAAGTTTGTAAATACTTTGAAATTCTACTTGACAAGTCACAACAAAAATGATTCCTCAAAATAAAGACTTATTTTCCCAGACTTTTCTATCATTCATTTGCAAGTTTTCAGATCTGGTTAAAGTAAAGTACCATTCAGCTGATTTCAAATAAAAAAAAAAAATTCAATTTTTGCAAGTGTTTACAAACTTTTCGGACAACCTAATATTTTATGGTTTTGGTCTTAAAATAAAGAATAGAAACCGATTCAATAATTTAATTTTCCTGACAGAGAAAATTTACCAAATGAATGACTTTAGTAGGTAAATATTTTTCCATAAAAATTTTTACAAATATATAAGGGGAGGTCTACTTGGGGTAGTGGATAGGCAGTCAGACTTCGGAATCATAATACACAAGTTAGAATTCCAGTCGTTCCGTTTAGTCATATTTGGACTAATAACATTGGGAAAGGTATGAATCCCCACATTTTCTCCAGCTATGGGTTAAATAGTGCAAAATGTGTAATCAAAAAACTACATATGGACAAAGAGAACGTTTCTCAAAAAATGATTGTTCTTGGCATTAAAAGACTTTAAAAGGTTGATATGCCGTAAAAAACTAAACAAACATAAAAAAGTTAATTCAAATTGTTAATTAGTAAATATATTCAATTATCTTTTAGTTAGTTTTGTTTGTTTGCTTTTATTTTATAGCACATCAACCTTTTTAGGTCATTTAATGCCGAGAACAATCATTTTTGATAAACGTTTTTTGTCCAAACAGTTTTCTAAACAACACAGTATGCACTATTTAATCCGTAGCTGAAGAGATTGTGAGGATTCATACCTTCCTCAAGGGTATTAGTCCAAATGTGAATGTAAATCAAAAGACGGAGATTCAAACTTGTGTGCTACAATACCAAAGTCTGACTGCCTATCCACAGACCCAAGTGGACTTCCCACAAACAATATTTTGACTAAAACATTGGGAATGTAACAACCAAGATAAGGACAATAAAAGCTGCATAAATTAAAATTTGAAAAAAAGCACCATGAAAGATAAAATTTATTAGAGGTAATTAAACTTGTTTGTTTTGTGGCATATCAACCTCTTAGGTAATTTAATGCTGAGAACAATCATTATTTGATAGATTTTTTTTCTTTTTCCCACGCATAGTTTTTTTGAATAATACCATATGCACTATTTAATCCATAGCTGGAGAGAATATGGGAATTCATACCTTTCCCAAGGGTAATAGTCCAATTATGAACGCAAATGGAACTCACATATTACGATTTTAAAGTCCAACTGGCTATCCACTATCCAGATGATTAAGAGAAAATTAATAAGAAATAAAATTAAACAAAAGCAACTTAAAAAAAATCCAATTAAAAAAACACTGAAAATAGAATAATTATTTACGTGGCCTGAATTTAGTGTTTCTGGACACTAAAGAATTCTACAGTTGCAGAGTTCTTCATACATGTCTCATTAAAGAGAACTTCAATCCTCCTTTTCAGGATCTTCCATTCTATTTTTTGTTGTTTCTGAACAAAGTTTTTTTGTCACAGAGTCTAATGTTCTCATGTATTCACTAATTTTTCTAAACGTTTTTGGTCCTCCTTGATCATCCTCAGAGACTGACAATTTAAAAAAAAAAAATTTGTGAGGATGAAAACGTTTGGAAAGCTTAGGCCCTGAACCAAAGAACCTTGTTCGGAAATAAGAAAAAATGGAACAGAAGATCCTGAAAAAGAGCATGTTGGGATGACACCCCTACAGTTTCTGACATTGGACTGTTCCAAGAGATCACTTCCGATAACAAGTATCGGCTTACCAGGTCAATTGGAACCTCAGACTCAGGACAGAGAGGTCTCATTATTTTATTGTCTCCTAGTTGAGCGGAGATACCACTCAGCTAAACATTTGCTATATTTCTGTAATATACCATTTTTTATTCACGGTTTCCAAATTCTCTTTGTCATTCTTTCCTACATTTACACACCTCAAGGGAGGATTAAAGTTCTCTTTAATGAGACATGTATGAAGAATGAAATTCTGCCAAAATACACTAAATTTAAAGTTGCAAAGTTATTGCAAGATAAAATGGTAAGTAGTTTGGGTTTTTCTTTTATCTCAATGGCAAATGTAAAATCACAATACCAACTGAATTACAAGCAAATTTAGCTTCTTTTAAAGTTGAATTAAGTTTCTTGGCCCATTCTGATGGAAATATTTTAAAATTTAATATATGAAAGTGCTATTGTTATGAGAAACCATTTGAATCTGGTAGAATTATCAAATTTTACTACAATCCTTTTTTTTAAATAGAAGGATCAACTGACTAATCTATTTGACCTGTGCAACTTTCAAGTTTTAAGTCATTTTTGAAGCACCATTATGAGAGGGCTAATTCAATGGTACTAAATATAAAGATTCAAAACAAAGAATTTAGTATTTGATCAAGCATAAAATAATGGGTTCATCACGAGCAGAAGTTGAAAAAAATATGAACATCATTCGTATTTAAAAAAAAAGTATTTTGGTTATCTAAAATTGATTTTAAATTGTCAGATAGTTTCATAAAAAAATTGATATGATAAAATGTACAAGGTTAAATAGGGCTGTGACAGTATGCATTTATTAAAGAATATTTTTGTTATGTGACTATTTTGCGATTTTACTATTTCTTTTATATAACAGTAACACCGATTTCACAGTGATAGACGAAAAGAGTATTTCCAAAGGTTGCCAATCTATAAGGCAAATTTTTTTTTAACAGATGTAACTTTTTAAACCAGCACCCGGGCAACACTGGGTAAATCTGCTAGTTTTTTTAATGAAAAGCATGTTGTCACAGCCCTACAAATAAGTACAAAACTAAAAGAAATGGTTAAATTCGCAAAATAATCAAGTAACGACAAGAATATTCTTTAATAAAAGCACATTGTCGTAGCCCAACTAATAACTACAGAATTAAAAGAAATGGTAAAATTGCAAAAGTGACGACAAGAATATTCTTTAAAAAAGCATATTGTCACAGCCCTAGTTATGAATATAAATGAAAATTCATAACCGATTAAAAAAAAAAAAGGTGTCACACAATATATATATATATATATATACACACACACACACACACAGCCAGAATTTAATTTTCATTGATTAATTACAAAATGAAATAAGTAAATTGACATATACAGGGTAGGCCAAAAGTAAGGATACAATTGAACTTTTTTTATATGCTTATTTATATAAACCTTTTTATATGCTTTATAAATGATTTTTTTGTTTTAGTTGCTGCTTGTAAAGAAGGGTTTTTAAATTTTGACTTTATTTAAATAATCTATTTTATTAATCTATTTTAGCAATGGAAAATAACTTAAATGAAGATCAAAGAAAATGGACATTAAAGAAGTATTGGAAGTACGAATATGCTGTGTGTCAGAGTGTTTTAAACTGGTGTGAAGAATGTTGCAATGTTGGCGGAGGAGAACATTTTGAGCATTTAAGGGATTAAACATTTTCTGTCTAAGATTATTATAGTGTTCTTGAAATTTACAAATGAACCTACTTTTAAACTTTTTTTTTTTTTACTTTTCATAACTGTATACCTACTTTTGGCCCACCCTGTACATATATGAATGTAAAAAAAAAACGAAGGAAAAAAGAGAGTCTAAAGAAGGCAGAAAAAGAAATAATACTGAATATTAGAATTAATTACTGAACCAATTATATTTTCATTCTGGGATGAATAAAAAGAAAAAATCTAGAAAAAAAATGTTAATAAAAATAAAAATAAAACACTCAAAAACTTCTATAAAAAGATCTGTCCCCTCCCCCCACTTTTTTGTAGAAGTATCACAAAATCTCCTCAGCAACAAAAAGGTCTTTCTTGGCTTAATTGGTAGAATTAAAGATAAAAATTATGAAAAAAATGAAAAAGAATTTCTAATCAAAGATTCAACTCATTTAAGACCTTGTTGCATCCATCACTCAACAAAACAAAATAATTTTTCCCTGCAAGATGACTACTATAACAGGGCTCTAAGGACAAATTTAATTTTAGTTGACTTTTGACCACTAAATATTTTCATTTACTAGCCAAATACAAAAGTTACTAGCCAAACCCATGAAATGTTATTTCACACTCTAATGTTATGAATAGAACAATAACAGGGCTCTACAGACTAATTTATCTTTAGTTGACCTTTGACAACTAAATATTCTAATTTACTAGCCAAATACAAAAGTTACTGGCGAAATCCATGAAATTTTATTTTCCTCTGTTATGAATGAACCAATAATTCAAAACTTAGTAACTGTTTAAAAAAGTATAATCCATTTCCCTTTAACCTACTTTTTCTTCTGCATAAAAATTTGTTGAATTTCTTTAGACTTGGTCTTGTAAAAAAATAGTGTATATTGTCGTTCTATTTATATTCTATTAAACTTTTTATAGTTTAAATAATTTGACTTTGCTCATTTTATTAAAAATAAATAATGGTTGAAAAGAAATTTTTCACTTAGTATTTGGAAGATTGTCGGTCAAGAAAACAGTCACCAAAAGTGTTTTTTTATTTTTAGTCGCCTCTTGGAAAAAAATCACTTGCACATCACTTGCAACGTAGAGGGAGCCCTGTATAAAGTTAGCTGCTATATTGGCGGTGGGTGAAACAATGCTAAGTTGGCAGGAATACTGAACCATTTCGGACAAGCATGGATAACCTTCTAAGACTAAAAAGAGAATTCCATAAGCAAAAAAAAAAAAAAAAGTTTATCATTATTTTGAGAAATAACTTCGACAGAATTTAATTTTGGGTTGCTTCTTACAGGTTAGCCATTTTCAAATAATGAGAGATTTTTTTTATCGTACAGATATTCATATTTAAAATATGAATATATAAGCTGTTCCAATAACTTGGACAGAAGTTAACATATTTATCACATTAAAATATAGCATATAGGTGAAGGGTAACATTGATTTCAAAATTTTTTTAATAGATGGAAATCATTCTAATATATTAAAAAAAAAAGTG